>JAHTLZ010003129.1:185565-207825 GCA_023846285.1 Phrynocephalus versicolor | reverse complement strand
ATGAGAAAATGTTACTCCACGTCCATTGCATGATGGCGGAATCTCATTCCGACCACGCCCCCTGAACTGGGATTTGAGCATGATGAGCCATACCTCTCCCTGACCTCGGGAATTCTCTTGTCTCCGTTCCTGTTTCAAGACAAGTGCCCGTGAAGTAAGGCTCGTCACACAACGTGTGCATTCTCCATCTAGTGGCAGGAGTGCGAAGTTGCATTCTCCAGTACAATCCCAATGGTGCCGTAAACAATGCATCACAGTGAGGGAAGAAGGCATAAAACCCTGAACTTTGCTGCTTAACGCATGAAAGGCAAAGGTACGGAGAACTAAAATATCGAAAAATGGAAGATCGGACCAAAAAAGAAAAGAAAGGGAAAACGAAGGCGGGGAAGTACAGATATTGTCATGAAACAAGGACATGAAGTAACAGTCATCATGATACAATCAATCACGCCCGTGCGTAAACGGAAACAGGGACAGAACCGGGACAAGACCACGTGACCGCGAACGATGTTATCAGAAAACGAATGTAATCTCGGATCGAGGAAGGATGTGAAGTAACCGTCCCTCTCTCTTGCTCATTCAGCAAGAGGGCTACTCTGGGCAATTTACAACTGCATGCATATATCCAATCTTCTACAATCCCCCAGCCAACATGGTTGCTATCCTGGGAGATTCTGGAAGTTATCATTAGAGATGGGCACAAAACGTCCATTTTTTTGTTACCGTTCTCCGTTATTCATTCCATTACGTAACGGTACGAATAATGACCGCTGCGATGGGGCAGACTCGAACCGAACAGAACCAAGAAAATTTTCTTCATTTCTGTTCGTTTCTGTTACTGGCGTCGCGCCGCTCGTGTGATAAAAATGGAGCAGGGGAGGGCGGCGAGAGGGGGCTGGGCCTGGTGGAGCCTCTTTGCCCCCTCCCTGCTGGAGCCAATGCAAGACTTTGCCAGTCTCACGAGAAGAGGCAGGATCCAAGCCCTTATGAGGGCTGGGCTCCAGGATCTCGGCCTCTTCGTCGGCACTCGGCAGGCTTTGGAGGGGAGGACGTTGGAGCTCGGCTGTGCCTGACGTCATCTTGGCCACATGGCGAAGCAGCGACGGTGCAGCCGGCTTGGAAGCAGGCGCGGAGGGCGTTGTTGGAGCACGGGGGGAGTGAAGCGGCACCCCCCCACAGGTTTCCCGGGGCGGTGGCTCCCCGGGCAGAGTGGTCACGGGGGAGAAGGGCCACAGTTAGGGTGGCACTGCGTGGGGCTCTGGGGTAGTGACCCGATGGGGGTGGCGGATGGAGCGGTGGATCGGTCCTTGGGAAGGGGGCCCAAGGGAGGGCGGCACTCGGCGGTGCTCTGGGGGTGGCGGCCTGTTGTGGGTGGTGACCGGAGCAGCGCCCGGCTCCAGGAGGACTCCCCGTGGCCATGGGATCTCTCTCTTGGCAGGCTTGCCACTGGCTCCAGTGGCGCCCAGCCCCAGGAGGGCTCCCCATGGCTGCAGGATGGCTCTCCCAGGAGGCTTGCCCCAGCCCCGGGGGGGGGGCTCCCTGCGGCCGCAGGAACGCTCTCCCAGCCCACATGCCTCCAGCTCCGGTGGCACCTGGCCCTGGGAGGGCTCCCTGCGGCTGCAGCTTGCCGCACCCGAAAAACGAAGAAACTGAAATGAAGTGGGCCCCAGGGGCCCGAAAAATGGAAAGGGAACAAAGTGGGCCCCAGGGCCCTAATAACGAACACGAAACTCCATTTTGGCATTTCGTGCCCATCTCTAGTTATCATCCATCCATCCATCCATCAAACCAACCAACCAATTAATCAATCAATCAACCAACCAACCAACCATCTGGGCAGTTTACTATCCCTCCCTCCATCCATCCATCCATCCATCCATCCATCCATCCATCCATCCAACCAACCAACCAACCAACCAACCAACCAACCATCCAACCATCCAGGCAGTTTACTATCCATCCATCCGTCCGTCCCTCTGTCCATCCATCCATCCATTCATTCATCCATCCATCCATCCAACCAACCCACCAACCAATCTTACTTCTAAATCCTGGAAAAGGATAATCCTATTTTAGCATCACCAATCCATGCCGTATTGTGATAAGTGATATGGAAACATACCCTTTCCCTTCTTGTGACATCTAATCTTTTCAAAGGTCAGGTTCTTGCCCTCCTGAATTCGATCAACACCTTTTGGTTCACGGGTGGGGAACCATCTTTAACCATAAGATTTCATATGGGGAGATACGATCCTTTGGCTCGACAAGCCATAGAAGGCTTGATGGGCCATAACCAACCCCTGGAGCATGGCCACAGCCAGTGAAGCTGTTGAAGCAAGGAAATTTCCATTCGGACCACCACTGGCCTCTGGTCAAGAGCCTGGCTGCAGCCTTTACAAGTGACCAAGGGCCGCCCTTTGTAAAGCACATGACAGTCATCTAAGTGGGATGTAACTAAAGCAGGTGCCTCCAGTGGCGAGATCAGATTCCTCCAGGAACAGGCACAGCTGGCCCCATAGCTTACAACCCACTCCTGGCCACCACTGAAACCTGGGGTGACTCCAGGAATTCAGGGGGAACATGGCCCCATCTGGCCGGGTTTCCTTCACCTGCCTTTAGAGGGCAGTGCAAACTACCTTTTTGAGGTAACAACAACCCATCAGGGAGCACAGACCCCTAAGCTGAGTTCTTGCTCCGGGGTCAGGTGGGGGAGGCCTATTTGATAGCTTCTGCGTAATCATTTGAATCTGCTGCCAAGGCAATCTATAAACGACACTTTATGGCTCTCCTTTAGGGCTGCATTTATGGAGCTGACATTGCCGTTAGAGGCGTCCTGGGACTGCCTGCCTGTCTAACAGCCATCTTGCTAGAATAAACATCAGCCAAAGGAAATCGTGCTGAAGAGATGAAGTTTCCAGCAGAAATGGCATCAGCTTGGAGCCCCTGTTTACTTTTTCCCCTCCAGCCAATTCACACTGTGGTCCTCATCTCGGTGATCTCCCTCGTCTCCTGCTCAGGTAGTGGAAAGCAAGGAATACCCCTGCAAAAGTTCTTTTTTTACTTTTGGTGGAATGAGGTGAGTGGGGGTCCATGGGGAGGGGGGGAAATGTATTTATTTTAATCTGCAGTTCCAGAGACACACCGAACGAGACTGGCTTGTCTCAGGGATTGCCCCTACCGAAAACGTAAGAGTCCCGTTACACGAGTCATACCCTGGGGCACTCAAGAGACTTGATTTGGCAATAGCTGGTTTATGCCAGGGTTGAGGGCCAGCTGCTTATTTGACTTTACACATTGCGATCAGACACACATGCATAATTAACAGCTGGTTCTTCTAGAGCCTCCAACCCTGATCAAAGGTTCCCATATCTCCTCCTTTCCATGGGCCAAAGGGATGCCAAGGAACGAGCCTCCCATGGGTTCTTTCTGTTGTTGTTGTTGTTGTTGTTGTTGTTGTTGTTGCTGTTGTTGTTGTTGTTGCTGTTGTTGCTGTTGTTGCTGTTGTTGTTGTTGTTGTTGTTGTTCTTCTTCTTCTTCTTCTTCTTCTTCTTCTTCTTCTTCTTCTTCTTCTTCTTCTTCTTCTTCTTCTTCTTCTCCTCCTCCTCCTCCTCTTCTTCTTCTTCTTCAAGTTATCTCTAACTTAATGGCAACCCTATGAATGAGTGGCCTCCAAAATGTCCTGTCCTCTGCAGCCTTGCTCAACTCTTTTGGCTCAAGCCCGGGGCTTCCTTCAGGGACTCACTCCATCTCACATCTTCCTCTTTTCCTGCTGCCTTCTGCCCTTCCCAACATCGTTCTCTTTCCCAGGGAATCCTGCCTTCTCACGAAGTGCCCAAAGTTGGACAGCCTCTGTTTCCTCATTTTGGCCTCCAGAGAGAATTCAGGCTTGATTTGATCTAAGACTTGCTGGTTTGTCTCTCTGGCAGTCTGTGTTATCTGCAAAGCTCTCCTCCTGTTCCATATTCTGAATAAATCCACTTGTTCCCCAGTAGAGTCATAGAATCCTAGAGTTGGAAGAGACCTCAAGGGCCATCTAGTCCAACCCCCTGCCATGCAGGAACCCCCAGCTTTCATACTGGTGCACAATTATCAAAAATACAAGAGTGTGGATGATCTTAGTCTCCAGTGACACCTTTGATTGATGCTCTTTTCAGATGTAAGACTGCAGAACAGGGGAAACCTTGACTGACAAGGCCTTGCAAACCTGGGTCTCAATGCTAGCTAGCCAAAGTGGCCGATGACTGGTTGAACTGTCACCAAGCTCTGCTGAACCTAAACCCTGCCCAGGTGGTGGAAGTTGTTTAGGGCTGGGGTCCTCAAAGTTTTCAAACAGCGGGCCGGTCCACCACCACCCAGACACCACTGGGGGCCGGATCACAGTCCAAAAGCAGCTCCGGAGGCTGGTTTGCTCACAAAACAGGGGGTAGGTGGGGGGGTTGCAATTGGTCCCAGGGGCCGGATTCAGGACCTTGGGGGACCGCATCCGGCCCTGGGGCCTTAGGTTGAGGACCCCTGGTTTAGGGCTTCCCTGTCCCTACCCATACCATTGCATTTGGATTGTGCTGGGATTTTTTGCAGACTTGCATGCTGCCTTTAGTGAGTTTGGCTAGGAGGGACTTTTACTGCCTGGTTTGATTGTCAATCTATCGAGCATCTACCAATCATTTCTTCGCTGCCTCTGAATTCAAAGAGAGCCACATCTCTCTGGTTTGTGTTTTTCCCTTCTCTTGAATCTGTTAGAAGCAGCCAGAGAGTCTGCTGAAGTCTGTGTACTGAAAGCAGTCGTGTTCGGTTGTTTGCTGTTTCAGCTGTTAAATTGTAAGTAACGTAGCCCCTCATTCTTTCTCCTCCTACTGTCTCAGAGTGAGTTATTGAGAGCGTACATAAGTGCCAGTTGATAAGGGGTGGTCAAATCTGGGGAATTTGAAGCTCTTCTGCTCTGTGAATCCTTGTGCTTCCACTGTGCAGCTAGAGCAGTGGCTCTCAAGCGGTGGGTCCCTAGATGTTCCTGGACTACAACTCCCAGAAGCCTCCACCACTCGCTTTGCTGGAAGGGGTTTCTGGGAATAGGAGTCTAGGAACATCTGGGGACCCACAGGACGAGAACCACTGAGGGCCTTTTTCCCTTAAATTCGGACCAGAGATCTTGAGGGTTCGTTGCTGTTCCTCCGTCCCCACCTGCTCCGCACTTCCTTGTTCTGTCTGTGTGAGGGGAGGGAGGGGAAAAAAGCCTTAAACAGGGACAAAAGAAGAAACCCTTACCTCCCGTGCATGGAAGCTTGCTCCGAGCCCCGGTCTTACTTCCTGGTTGCTCTTAAAGGGGTGGAGGCAAAAGAAAAACAACAAAAAGAAGCGAGGAGAGCTCAGGCACTCTCCGCATCAAATATTTTTCACCTCCCAAAAGCAGGTACTTGAAAGGTGCGCTGGGTCGCGCTTAGCTGGGCGGGGTCGCACTTAATTGTCTGCAAACTCCGGACCTGGTGGGGAAACATTTTTAAGGTCCAGAGCTTGCAGCCATTTGCGGCGGAGTTTAGGGGTCGTGTATAAACGCCCTGAGTTAGAGGAAGTTGACCATAAACTCAAGGCTCTGCAAGAGATCACACTGCCTGCCAGTCTTGTCATAAGGATGTTTATGCGAAGAACGCCCAGAGATTTCATAAGCACTGCATTTGTTCTTTTGTATATAGATTTACCCCTCCTCTTCTTATTCTTGCAATTTTTCCTGTAATTCATCCCCCCCTTTTTTTGGACTACATGATGAATTTTGTTTGCTGCGTTAAGGCTGTCCAGCTTTAAGTCTGAAGGATTTTTCCACACACGGTTGGTTGGCTTTCAAAGGTCATTGGATGTGATACAGAGGTTCTAAGTACACCCATGTGACAAGGCGTGCTTAAAAGGCACACACCATGGATGCACAGTGTGATCAGAAACATCTCTGCTGCTGCTTCTGGCCACCCCTTCAAAAAAATAAATAAATCTCAAAGGCACCCACATGGGTGGAGAGGGAATGAGTTATAAACTACATAATAAGTCCCATAAATGTGGAGCGTTCTGGGCAGATGTGTGTGAAGTGAAGTGATTGATTAAGCAGCAAAGAACATTTAGAGCGTGTGTGAGCCAAGTCTAAAGGCTTGCGGGACAAAGCTTGAGACCCTCTTTGCTCAACACAGATCCGAATTGGGCAAAGAATAAAAATTAAAACACATGGCCATTTGAAAAACAAAACACCACAACAAGTGTCCCGGCAGCAATTAACAGGTTTCGTCTTTGAACATTGGGAAGAACTTCATGACAGTTAGAGCTCTTCAGCAGTGGAATAATATGCTGCCCCAAAGGAGGGTGGTGGAGTCTCCTTCTTTGGAGGTTTTTAAGCAGAGGCTGGATGGCCACCTGTCAGAAATACTGTGATGGGTCCTGTCCAACCCCCTGCCATGCCGGAACCCCATCACAGTATTTCCAACAGATGGCCATCCAGCCTCTGCTTAAAAACCTCCTCCAAAGAAGGAGACTCAGCCACCCTCCATGGCAGCAGATTCCACTGATGGACAGCTCTAACCCTCATGAAGTTCTTCCTAATGTTCAAATGGAATCTCTTTTCCTGTAGTTTGAGACCATTGCCACGAATCCTAGTCTCTGAAGCCATGGAAAACAAACCAGTCTCTTCTTCAATGTGACATCCTTTCAAATATTTAAACATAGCTATCATATCCCCCTCCGCCTTCTTTTTGAAAGGCTAAACGTTCCCAGTTCCCTAAGCCGTTCCTCATAAGACATTTCTTCCAGACCCTCAATCATCCTGGTCAGCCTCCTCTGTATGCACTCCAAGTTGTCAACATCCTTTTTAAATTGAGGCGCACAGAACTGGACACAGTTTCCTATAGGAAAAGAAATTCAATTTAAACATTAGGAAGAACTTCATGACAGTTAGAGCTGTTTAGCAGTGGGATATGCCGCCATGGAGGGTGGTGGAGTCTCCTTCTTTGGAGGTTTTTAAGCAGAGGCTGGATGGCCATCTGTCGGAAGTAGTACTGTGATGGGGGTTCCTGCATGGCAGGAGGAGGTTGGACTGGATGGCCCTTGAGGTCTCTTCCAACTCTTATGATTCTAGGATTCTATGAAAAGACTGTATAAAAATACACACAGAACCAGTATAAAATTGACTTTCACAAGGAAATCTAATTTCCCTCCTCCCAATTAATCCAGGGCACTTTGCAGTTGATCAAAGCCATGTTCATCAGTATAATAACTTAATCATCTCAGTTGATCAAAGAAATGATGCTGCTGGAGATCTGGAAAAAACATAGGTTGGTGATCTAGGGAAGGTGGTTGGATTTGATGTATGCACCCCACAAAGAGATGGGGAAAGTTACATTCCTAGACTCCAGGGAGGCTAGACACTGGTCCAAAGCGTTAGATTTGGGGAATCCTTGGAATTCCTCTAACTACAAATCCAAACCCAGTTCATTCCTCCCATTGTTTGGCCTGACCCTATAATCTGGAGCTATGCAATGCTACCAGTAAAAAAAAAAGGAGGCACACACCCATTTTTATAGGGAGGCCGCTTGCCTTTGGCAGGCAGGGGAAAGGCCCCCGAGCAGCCAAAAAGCCCTGATTGATGGAAAATTCCCTTCCTCCCCTGACGCTCCTCAAGCGCCCTCCTCGCCCTCCAAAACCGAAAGGCTGTCAGCTTGTTTTTTCCCACACCGGCACCTCCTTATCCACCACCACCTCTTGGCGTAAATACATGTCGTCCGGCACTCTCCTTCAGCCCACGAGCGGCGCCACCCAGGCAGAGAAGCTTTGGAAAGCAGTCGAGTGAGCGGGGATTTTCTGGCTCCAAACAAAGGACATGATGGGAGATTTCTCACAATGCTGTTGTCCCCCACCTCCCTCTCCCAACACACACACACACACACACACACACAGAGAGAGAGAGAGAGAGAGAGAGAGAGAGAGAGAGAGAGAGAGAGAAGCTGACAACCAAAATTTGCCGTTTTCCCACAGAATGGCCACCTGCTTAAGCTACACTGATTTCCACTCATCTTGAAGTCTCCGGTTGTAGAGGTGCGCCTGAAAGACCCTTCCTTCAGAATTCGTCTTGGGATTCAGAGTGGTCCAGAACGCTTTCAGAAATTTAGCCTGGCTGTGACAAAATCTCAACCCCGCCGTCATTGAGAGTAGAGACTGCCCTGAGCTGTGAGCAGATTTCCCTAACCGCACAGCTATTTTAAATATTTAAACCTCTCATGTTTTCATGTGCATTGTTTAATTGTGGCTTCAACATATACACATATTTGTTTGTTGAATTTATTATACCAGGAATGAAGGAGTTTTTATTATTATTATTAGTTTTGGTTTGCGATGAATACCTCCCAGAGTGGCCTGGCTAGGTGGGTGGTATAGAAAGTTGATTGATTGATTGATTGATTGATTGATTGATTGATTGATTGATTGATTGATTGATTGATTGCTTAATGTCCTTTATCTTGTTCTGGGACATTGCAGGAGGGGATATGATAGCTATGTTTAAATATTTGGAAGGATGTCACATTGAAGAAGGGACAGGTTTATTTTCCATGGCTTCAGAGACTAGGACGGGGGGCAATGGTCTCAAACTACAGGAAAAGAGATTCCATTTGAACATCAGGAAGAACTTCATGACAGTTAGAGCTGTTTGGCAGTGGAAGATGCTGCCCCAAAGGAGGGTGGTGGAGTCTCCTTCTTTGGAGGTTTTTAAGCAGAGGCTGGATGGCCATCTGTCCAGGGAGTCCTGTGATGGGGTTTCCTGCATGGCAGGGGGTTGGACTGGATGGCCCTTGAAGTCTCCTCCAACTCTAGGATTCTATGAAAAGAGATTCCATTTAAATATTAGGAAGAACTTCATGACAATTAGAGCTGTTTGGCAGTGGAATATGCTGCCATGAAAGAGGGTGGTGGAGTCTCCTTCTTTGGAGGTTTTTAAGCAGAGGCTGGATGGCCATCTGTCGGGGGTACTTTGATGGGGGTTCCTGCATGGCAGGGGGTTGGACTGGATGGCCCTTGAGGTCTCCTCCAACTCTAGGATACTATGAAAAGAGATTCCATTTGAACCTTAGGAAGAACTTCATGACGGTTAGAGCTGTCCGGCAGTGGAAGATGCTGCCCCAAAGAAGGGTGGAGGAGTCTCCTTCCTTGGAGGTTTTTAAGCAGAGGCTGGATAGCCATCTGTCGGGAGCACTGTGATGGGGGTTCCTGCATGGCAGGGAGGGGGTTGGACTAGATGGCCCTTGAGGTCTCTTCCAACTCTGTGATTCTATGATTCTAGGATGGAACCTTCTAAAAGTAAGTCAGGATTCTCTGTAGACCATTTTTGAACAGCCTTTTATTACCAGAATGAGAAAAAGGGGGAAATCTTCTATCAGAAAAAAAACCATATCTACTAGAAATAATTGAAGGGCTGTCTTACAGAGGAGGGACAGGATCTGTTCTCGATCATCCCAGAGTTCATAACGTGCAACCATTGTCTTAAGTTACAGGAGCCCAGATTCAGGTTGAAACTCAGGAAAAACTTCCAGACTGTTAGAGCAGTACAGCCAAAGACCTCCAGAGGCCATGAGTGCTCCAACACTGGAGGCATTCAAGACAAATCTGGCCAACCACCTGGCAGATCTCCTTTGATTTGTATTCTTGCAAGGAGCAGAGGGATGGACTTCTCCCTCTCACAAAATTCCAGAACTAGGGGACATCCACTCAAATTGAGGGTTGGGATGGTCGGGAGAATGAGAACAGACAAAAGAAAATGTTGTTTTTTAACCCAGTGTGGAACTCCCTGCCACAGCATGTGGTGATGGCATCAGGCCTGGATGCCTTCAAAAGGGGATCAGACAGATTCCTGGAGGAAAAGTGCATCGCAGGTGACAAGCCATGATGGAGATGTGTCATCTCCAGGCTTAAAACCATGGGAACTTCAAGGGCCAGATGCGGGGGAGTGGTATCAGGAGACAGAGATCTAGTCTCATGGGCTCCCAGAGGCATTTGGTGGGGCCACTGTGAGATACAGGAGGCTGGACTAAATGGGTCTTTGGCCTGATCCAGCAGGGCTCTTCTTAGGTTCTTCTGTTCTTATGGACTTGGTGGCTTTCCAACTTCAGTATTCATTCTATTCCTTGAAAAAACTGTTCAGGTCCAGGCCAGGATAACATGCAAGGAACCACTGCTTTTAAGAGGTTGTTTAAAGAACTAGTCTGTACCTCTCTGTGAGTAGAAGAGCATCCTTGATTTAAGAGGGTGTTATCCATGTAAGGACTCAGTCCGATTTTTTTTTTTTTTAAGTCCCGCCTAATTACTCTTGGACAGTGTTGGTTTGTTGATTGTTGTTGTTTGGAAATGATTTTTATCTGTTTTTATTCTGATGTTGTGCACCGCCCAGAGTCCCCTTTGTGGGAATGGGGCGGTATATAAGTGTAAATAATAAATAAATAAATAAATAATGATCTAGCAAGTGGCCAATTTCAGGCTGTTTTTTTTAAGGAGATGGTGTTCTAAGGACCTAAAATACTGATTTAAAAAAATCTGTTTGTACCCTCATTCCATTTCATTGATGCTGTGCCCTGGATCCAAATTCATTCCTATAATTGCTTAGAATCCTGACATCCCTAAGTGGGCAGGATTCCTGAGAACTGTCTTCCCCCCAAAAAAATCCCACTTTCCCCCCTACCAGCACAAGAGGGGGAGAGGAAAATGCAGGCCACCAGATGTTCTTGGGTTGCTGATTCCAGCCTCCTGCACCATAAGTGAGACTGGCCCCAGTAGAAGAGATTTCTAGTCCACCAACATCTGGAAGCCTTTCCTTTAGCCCTGTGGTTCTCAACCTGTGGGTCCCCAGATGTTCCTGGACAACAACTCCCAGAAATCCTGGCCAGCTCAGCCAGTGATGAAGACTTCTGGGAGTTGCAGTCCAGGAACATTTGGGGACCCAAGGTTGAGAACCACTGGTGTAGACCATCTCTGCACTGGGTGTTTTGCAAGGACAGAGGAGAGCAACAGAACAGTTCGATGGACTTAATCGTAGAGCAAGTCCTGTAGATGAACGCTGAACTGACAGGGTCTTTTCAAACACACAATGCTCACGTAACAAAGGTAGGGGTGAGTGTGTTCCAAAAAATAAATGTTGGTGACTTTCCAGGGTGTTTCCTTGTGCAACTGAAAGGTTGAGAAAGACCCTTCCCATGTATTTTTATTGAATAGGAACATATGATGGAAAGTGTTGAGTTGGTTCTTCCACGTTTCTCCATCACATCTGGTCTCAGGCTAAAGCTCCTTCCAGCTTGTTTTTATTCGGGGGTGAGAACATTTTTTCCAGTCCTGTCAACAATTATTGTTACACAAAGGAGTTGCCAGGGTGGAGGGGGTGGGGTTGGGGTTGCGAGGTCAGTGGTCTTGCCGGAAGTCAAGTCTGCTCCACCGCCTATAAAGCCACGTGGAAGGGTTTCTGAACATCTCCCTGCCTGCTCCCCCTTTGGAGGCACATAGACACACAAAGGTTGTGTCCCAGAGCAGACAAAAATGCAATAGGCAACGGTCAATGCGCTGGCTGAGGAGGACACGGCTTTCGGGACACTTGTCGGTTTATAAGGGGTGTCCTCACAGCCTGCCTTGGGGAGGGGAAAAGACATGGGCTCTCAAATCTACCAAAACCTGGAACAGCTTCACTTGACGCCCCCGGAGCTTTCTGCAAAAAAGATAGGAGGAGGAGGAGGAGGAGGAGACCTTCTCAAGATGGAAGGAATGCTTTGCAATTTTCAGTTTTGGACTTGGTTCACACGCACATCCTTTTGTCTAAACACATCTGATGAAGGGCAGGCTGCGTTTCTTCCAAGAGGTGAGCAGAAGGAACGTCCCCCAGGCCGTTAACACCCATGTGGAGGTCAACGAACAGGAAACTCCACCACGGCCGTTGTCCTTAGCCAGCTTATTATCTCGCATCATCCTCGTGCATTTCCTCTCTTCTCCTCGGCAATGTTGCTGAACCATCAAGGCATGCGCTCCCCTAATCAGCTCGAAGGAAGGACATCGTCCTTCTGTGATCTTAGATTCCCCAGCCGGGGTCTTGGTCCCTGGTCCTCGCTTCGAGACATACCCACCCTGTCGTCCCGTGAGGACATTTGAGGTGGCTTGGAAAGATCACCACAAGCCTGAAGAGTGTTAGAACAGCAACTGAGGAAAGAGATGACTTGCTCAAATGCCCTGGGAATTCTCTGTCAGTCTCAACATTGAAGGGTGTCTTGGGAGCTTTGAAGGCTATCCATGCACCTCACATACCAGTTGGATACCATCTGACGCGCCATGGCTTCATCCTTGTTGTCGCAGACCAGTCTGCTATGGGTCAGGTGGGAGTCTAGACAAGAAAGCGACCTACTTCGTCAAACAAGATTCCACAGGATGGAGGCACAACCCTTCACATTATGTCTAATGGATTATTATTCATTTGAACAATTGTTTTCTTATCCCCATCAATTTGTTTGAATAATTCTTCTCTCTCTGGTGGGATCAAAGACAGGCATGACTGCATTGTACAGATACACCTTCCATATGCAAAAAGGTTTGTGCTCCTTTGGAGTTCATCATCAACTCACTTTGCCTTGGCGTTCCTTTGTGTTACATCACTTTTCTCCACTTTGCCCCCCTGGACTTCAGGGTAGAAGTACACAGATACCCTTCCCCATTTTTTTCCACTCCCCCCCCAGTTTTTCTATTGTACTCCACCCCCCCCCAAATAACTGGAGGGGTATGAAACTGGGCAAGGTTGCTGCGAGTCTTACAGAGTGCCTGTGAAGATTCTCAGTCATCCAGGTGAGTTTGTCTGGAAGTTGAGTCATGGTTACTGGACTTCAGAAGCCATGGCTCAACTTCCAGAGTCTTACAGAGGTTCCCAACCCTGGGTCTCCAAGAAGCCTCCAAGATCTCTGCTTACAAGGGCTTCTGGGAGTTGTAGTCCAAGAACACCTGGGGACCCAAGGTCGGGAACCACTCATCTAGAGGAACGTCTGGTTTTGAGACGGACAACTAATCAGGAAAGTTTCTGGAGGAGGTGAGACCACTGAAACCTCTTTCCCATCACTATTGAGATGAACTGGAGGTTTTGGGTTTTTTGTTGTTGGTTTTTTTGACAGAGAAATTGAGGGAAAACCTGAAAACCATTTAGTGGTCAGTAATACAATATTTGTTTGTTTGTTTGTTTATATACCACTAAATTTTCCCAGATGGGAACTCAGGGCGCTTAACAAGAAATAGCATACAACAAAATACAGAGAAAAATAATAATTGGTTCCACAATATGACATAAAGAACAAAAACAAACTCAACAACAATCAGTAGAACCAAAATTTAAAAAGCTAAAAATACAAAACACAAGTGTGTCGATGAGCACAGCCTTACACTTGAAGCTCTTTTCTAATTCCTCCATTGCTGCCCTTCCTAGTCTCGGCCTTCTTCTGATTTCTTGGCTGCCATCTCCTTATTAAAAATAAGGAACTGTAAATAATTTTTCCAGCCTTTGAAATGAAATTCCAGGGAGCTGTGTAATTGGAACGAACACTGACCATCTGGGAAAAATAATGGTGCAGAATATTTGATGATTCCCCCTTTTCCTCCACCCCACCCCACCCTTCTCCACCCCTGGAGGGGCGAGAAATGAAAAGATCTGACAAATTGTCCTGAGCAGCCTCTCTCCTGATCCGTTTTGACTGGGTTCAAATACCTACCAAGTGGGCATCAGGCCCCAAAGCGGCTCGGCACGCTTCCGAGATCAAAGAAAGGAGCCATCGGCCGCCATTCCTGAGCTCAAACGATCCTTCAAATTCTAGCAGAACAGCTCCTTTTATGGGGGGGGGGGAAATACACATTTTCTCTGAAAAAAATGCCTCCTTCTTGATGAAGAAATTGGCTCTTATACATAATCCTCTTGTTTCTCCTTGAAGACACCTTGGTTTGAGATGAACTGTGTTAGGACGCACGCGCGAGCACACACACACACACACACACACACACACACACACACAGAGAGAGAGAGAGAGAGAGAGAGAGAGAGAGAGTATAGAGCGTCTGCTAATATTTATATAGCTTGCCACCATTCTGACTTGAACGGGCGCCAAGGACAGCTGGGGGTTGACCTCCGACCCCTCCCCAACAGGTGTTTACTTCTTCACAGCTATAAAGGACTCCGAGGAAATTCCCAGACGACAAATTAGATTAGTGGGATATCCCCTTCTCAAGAACCCAAAATTTGGCTTTCACGCTGAGACCTTCGGAACATGGGATATCTATTTATCAAGCCATAAGTACTTTTAGAACCGTGGAGGAACTGCCTTTGTGAAGTTTCTTCCAGGAGTTCCAGTGGTTGCTACAAAACCTACCCACACAAGCCAAGAAGGGGCCAGGCTGGATCACACCAATGTCATCACACAGTTGATGGTCAGATGTTTATGGCCATCGTCCCCAACCTCTGCAGTATGGATCTCTGATGGAACCCTAAAGTATCTTACCCAAGGCAGGGTATCTGGAATCCCACCAGTTTACTGGGTATTCCTCTAACAGCTTAGACGGTATGGCAGGTTTCCTTAGCCTCTGATTTCATTGTCATCGCTTAGATGGCAGAATTTAAGAGGTGCAGCTCGGAAAAGTAACTTCTCTGAGATCGTTGTCCTCCTGCAACTAAGTGCCACTAATGATCCATGCATTGGTTTTGGAGAACTAGTGGTACCTATCAATCCTTAATGCTTCCACTAATCACCCATTTGCCATCCTACTTGTTGGAGTTTGGGTAGCTTTAAGTTTGCGCCTACATCAGTTGATGGAAAGGTGGGCCACCACATCTCATTACCTTTCTCTTTTTTCACAATGTGATTGGTTCTCCTCATTGCGCATAAGATCTTTCTATCAGTTCTTCCCAACTTTGGGTTCCCAGATATTCTTGGACGATACGTCCCAGATATTCTGGCCAGCACAGCAAAGTGCAGATGGCTCCTGGGAGTTGCAGTCCAAGAACATCTGAGGACCCACAGTTGAAAACTATTGGTCTATATTCTATGCCAGTGGTGGTGAACTGTTGGCACTCCAGATGTTTTGGACCACAACTCCCAGAGATTAACCTCGAGATTAGGCAGGGGGAGTCGTTGCTGGTCTTTAGAAGGGCCTTAAAGACCTGGCTCTTCAGGCAATGCTTTGGGGGGGGGGGGGGGGCTTGGCCTTTTTTTTTTTTTTTTTTTCCCCCCCCCCCCCCCCCCGCTGCTGGCACCAGTTTCTCAGTCGTCTTGCCGGGCCTGGCTTTGATTTTGATTTGTCTTGGTCAGCGGTGCTGTGTTTATTTTATCTGTTATCTTTTTAGTATTTTAATATGGTATTGGATGTTGGTTTGTATCTGTTAGGTTTGTTCTGTGGTTGTGTTGGGCAGTCACTGTTGGGTGACGTGTTGTACACCGCCCAGAGTTCCCTTCGGGAAAATCGGGCAGTCAATAAGTGTAATAAATAAATAAATAAACTCCCAGAATTCAAGCCTGTATTGCCAATGATTGTGGGAGTTGTGGCCCAAAACATCTGGAGTGCCGAAGGTTCACCCTCCACTGAGACATCAGACAATGCCCCAGATTCTCCTGGGCCCTAGCGACCACCATCTCTGCCACAAATCCTGGCTAGTGGAACCCCTGTACTTCCCAATGATTACCCTGTTTATCTGTGAGCTCCCCTCTTTTGCTGTTTCCAAAATGCAACAAGGTCCCAAAATACCTCCAACGTCATACATACATCTGGCTTAGCAGGTGGCAAGCAATCTATCTTCTGGAATCGGCTTGCCTTCGCTTTTTGTCACTTCCAGAGTTGGTTGTCATAAATCACCGAGATTCTGGCAGCGCCTCCGGATTCACATCAACAAGCAATTTATTCGCAATCAACGGCGTCCGATAAGGACGGGTCCTTCGGCCTGAAGAATGGAATTCGGTTTCCCCGGGGTCCGAGGGGTGTCGACCTGGGGGCTTTTGTTCCGTGCATCTGGAAAGCATGCTGGACTACTGATTGGACCCGACACTTTGTTTCAAAGGTGACTCTTTCCCCCTAGGAGATTGTCCAGGCTGTCAAAAGCTTCTTCCAGCTTTCAGCATAATCCAATTTTAAAAGAGTGAGTGCAGAGCAGACAGTGACAAAATGCAGTCAGCTTAGTCTTGGGTGTCCGCACAACTCTTATGTTTACTGAGGTACTAAGCCAGCATCAGGCCTACCTCAGTCGGGACTGCAAGACTCTCTGAGCCAAGCCTGACATCAAGGGAAATGCATATTTCCTGATTTTTCCCCTGTATTCCTTCCACAATGCAATTTCAGGGCTTCAGGAATCAGATATGCAAATACAGCCCATGTTTATCTTCTGACAACCAATCACAAAACCAGTCCATTTGGATGGCATAGTAAAAGGATGAGGGCAGCTGTAGGCTGGGGCAAGCAGGTGTCTTTCACTTCCGGGACCCTCGCTTCTAACGACAGGCTAACTGTGTCATCTAGTTTGATTTGCTCATCTGCAGCATTTCATACGGCAGGCGGGAGTCCTGGGTATGGGTATGAATTAAAATTATGAATTTAAAAAAGCATTCAAAAAGCCACTAATTCATTGACTCATAATTGTTCAAACTAACTCCTGACAAACACAAATTGACGAATTTTAGCAATTTTTGATTCATCAATTTGTTGGGCTGTAAAATGACTCCCAAGGACAAAAAGACACCAAACTTGTACTCCCTTTGACTCTCCTCTACAGTCCCTCTGAATTTGGGGCAGATTGGGTTTCCTAAAGTCAGTTGATAAACTTTTCTGCAGGGGGGGTGCACTTTGTTGGTGTATAATTGAAACCCATTCTCCACCAAATTTGCAATGCTTGTGGGGCAGAATCTCTTGAAGCTTTCTTGCATGTTCAGTCTCTCTATAAATGACTTGGGGGTCATTTTATTTGGGTTTAAAGTAAAAAAAAGAATTTACAAATTGATTCAATTATTTATCAGGGGGAAAATCACTGATGATTTTTTTTGTGATTCGTCAAGAATCACGAATCAAAACGAATCACCCATTTTTCTGATTTGTGCCCATCTTTAGGCCTGAAGAATGTCAATGTTCCTCCATGTGAATCGATTCCTGCACCCAGAAAGCTCAGGCGGCCAACCCCTCGCTCCTTGACAGGCTACCTGGTCAGAGGGAGGGGAAGCTGCTTAACCAAGGAGAAGAACATAAATCTTCGACAGATGAGAATGGAAAATTTCAGAGGTCTTCTTTCTGGTGGGCAGTGTGATGAGCAGTTTTGTGCCTGGTGGAGATATATGCTAAATAGTGACTTCAGTAGTTCCAGTCTTTAGTGATGTGTTGAAGCGTCCAGTAGTTACGCCACTTTCTCTTTGGGTGTCAAGAGCTGAGTCTGCTGAATGACGTCTGATTTTAATCACACACAATGGGCGTACAGGGGAAAGGGATGGAGGAATAGGGAGGAACACCCGTTCATGGCCATGGATGCTGTTTCTAATTTAAGTTTCTTCGGGATGGAGAGGAGAGTTTGGAGGCCACTGACATGGTCAGGGTGAGCAAAATCTCAGCCTTCCGGCAGAATCTCCCAATGAGTGGGACACTCAATAGCAGCGTGTGTTGCCCTCTAGATTTCAGCACCCTGGGTCAAAGCCCTGGTCACTCGGCCTTAGGTAGTGGCCTGATCCCACACTACAGACCTTTAGGATGTTCAGTGAGATCCAAATGAAACTGTTTCCCGAAAATCTATCTTCTGCTTTGTCCAGAGAAATGTTCCCAGTCACACAGGGACCCATTGTGGATGTTTTGAGCCTCTTCCTCTGATGCCTACCAGGAATTTTATTTATTTATTTATTTATTTATTTATTTATTTATTTATTTATTTATTTATTTATTTATTTGTTTGTTTATTTGTTTGTTTGTTTGATTGATTGATTGTTTGATTGATTGATTGTTTGATTGTTTGATTGTTTGATTGATTGCTATACTGCAACCATCTAGCAAAACCGCTACTCTGGACAGTTTACAAACATATACAAAATACAAAAACATTAAACAACTTAAAATAGTAAATAAAAACTAATCAATCAGACCAAATAACCAAATCATCATAATAAAAAGAACAAATAAGCAAATAAGCACAAATGCAATGAATCAAAATGATTTGACAATTCAAAATAAGAACAAATGGGAAAAAAATAAATAACTAATGGAATATTATCATAAGACGGGGGAAAATAACAGTGTCCTATTTATATAGGTTGGTTGAAACAGAATGACCAGGGAAGGCCAACCTATAAAGCCAGGTTTTCAGTAATTTCTTGAAGGCTTGCAGTGAGGGCGCGAGGCAAATCTCTTGGGGAACCTGGTTCCACAGGTGAGGTGCGACCACCGAGAAGGCTCGTTTCCTTGTTGATACTTTTCGGGCATCCCTCGGGGTCGGTACCTGCAGAGAGCCTGCCTGGCCTGACCGAGTGATCCTGGAAATTCTTTTTGGGAGGGGCCGTTCTGTCAGATACTGAGGTCCTAAAACGAATGACTATCTCTCCATTAAGATCTTCAGTGTGGAAAAGACTGGGAGAAGCAGGCCGGGGGAGTGGGAGAGAGAGAGAGAGAGAGAGAGAGAGAGAGAGTTTCATTTTTATGGTGGGTTTTCCGTTGCCTTGTAAAATGAAATAAGAATGCATAGAATGCCAAGCATCTGGTGTTCTCCCCACATTCTGGCTACCATCTGTTTCTGAAGCTCCAGAGATTGGTCCTGGAGGGCTGGCAGGTTAACTGGGCAGAACAGCACGTCGGAATATGGAGACCATCTCCATGTGTTGTTTTCTTAAACCATGTTATTTCTGTTCTCCCTGGGCGTTTTCTGGAACGAGTATGAGAGGTGGAATTGCGCTGGGAGGATTTAACGCAGCTTCACGTTTGTGTCTGTGAGTGGAAACCCGTCCTTATATTTGGTGCTCAGCAGTACACACCATTAAATGTGCGTCGGAGAAGCCTGAATTCGGTTAAATTACTCTAACCGTGTGGCAGAAGTGGCAGGGATTCAGAGGGCAGAATAGCTTCAAGAACCCCCACACACACACTTTGGTCCACCCTTTTCCCTCATTCATGGGCACTTGCAGTCTCAAGAACTCACCCCAAGACATTAGTGGTAGAAGGAATAAAAAGTTCAATTATTTACAAAAGGACAGATCAAACAGCCAAATGGCAAACACAGTTGCATTGCACTGACAGTGCAAATGACAGTGACAGAGGCAGAGGGAACAATTGGCTAGTGCTGGTTAAACTGACAGTTGGCTCAGCCCAGAAAGGTTCATCCCAGCCACATTTATTACAGGCAACACGCAAGGTTGCAAAAACTCCAATGTCTTTGCATTGCTCAGATATCAGTCTTCTTATCAACAACCCCTGCTTTCTTTTCTCTGTCCTTGCATCCTACACTGCTGCTGTTGAACACTATTGGCCAAAATGTAAGCTAGAGTAGATCTGTTGAATCATTGGGTCTTCAGTGGATCTTTCATTAAGTGTTGATCTACCAAACTCCTCTTGATTCCGTCAGTCAACTCTAACTGAGAACAACCACAGAAAGCCGGCTATTGACTTGATGCGATCGTATGGGGAAATATGTTGCAATTAGAGATGGGCACAAACCGATTCATCCCCATTCATCTCAGTTCGTAAACTGGCGGTAGCGCAGGCTTTTCTGTCCTCTGACTCCTCTGGCTCAATCAGCCACTCCACCCAGCCAGCCTCCATGATCTTGGACTGACCTTCCAGTCTGGGCACCAGCTCAGACTTCTCTATCCCTCTCGGCTGATCACGCACTCAGATGAGAGGACAGGGCAGAAAAGTCTCTGTGCTCCTGCTTGTGACGGGCAGATTAGCCAAGGAGGTGGGAATTGCAAGCAAACCAGGCCGGTTGCAGGTTGAAGTGCTTGTGGTATGGCTGGTGTGATTATTTCCCAGCAGTCACATACACTGGAAATGCATTCCAGCCTGGCCCTAACTCCTTTGAGCTAGGTGTAAGGCTTCTACTATTAGAGGCTGTGCTAGAGAGATTTCCCAGAAGACCAATAGGTTGTTTTAAGAGAGATAACTCCCATTAAAGCCACCCTTAAGAACATAAGAACAGAAGAAGAGCCATATGCTGGATCAGGCCAAGGGTCCATCTAGTCCAGCTTCCTGGATCTCACAGTGGCCCCACCAGATGCGTCTGGGAGCCCATGAGACTAGATCTCTGTCTCCTGATACCATTCCCCTGCATCTGGCCCTTGAAGGACCCCAGTTTTAAGCCTGGAGATGACACATCTCCATCATGTTTTGTAACCTATGATGGACTTTTCCTACAGGAATCTGTCCAGTCCCCTTTTGAAGGCATCCACATGAGATGCCACCACCACACCCTTTCTTGGTGCTATCTGATGCATGCTTTTGCAGCCATATAAATGGACCCTAGCAAGAGGAGACCAAGATCGAGATTAGAGATGGGCACAAATTAAAAAAAAATGAATTGTGATATTCGCACTCCGTGTTTACGATTTGTCAGTGCGGGTTCATCCAAAGCAACTTCCATAACGAATACAAAGCAATGAGCTGTTTAGCAATTTTTGCTATGTCCTTTTTCTGCCCCCCCCCCTTTTTGGCTTGTTGGGGGTCATAGAGGTGGGAAGACTCGCCAATGAATCAATTCATCAGTTTGTCAAAAATTATTCATGCATTTGTGACTCCTTATTTGTCAATCTTCTTGACTAGTGACAAATCGCAGAAAATTACCATTTTTACAATTCGTGCCCATCGCTTATTTATTTATTTAGTTATTATTTCATTTATAGCCCACTCATCTGGCCTAAAAGGTCACTCGGGGCAGTTTATAAGACATCAAAATAGCCTAAAAAAATTAATGCAGAGTTACCCACAATCCGTTGCAAACATTTGCCTCTCACTCACCTGAATCTGGGTTGCACCTTCAGCCACTAGGTGGAAGCAGATTGCAACCGGTGGAGCCGTACCGGCTGGCTGGCCACAGCAACACAAACTCCGCCAGCCTCTGTGGGTGGTCTCGTGGTCTTGGGGCTTCGTCTTACCTTCTCGGTAACATTTCACAAAGGAAATGCAGACGGTAGAGCAAATCAATCCTTGGACATGGTAAAACACACAGTCTTGGCAACGGCCCAAGAGTTCAGTGGGAGCTGGAAAAGTCCAGGGAGTAAGTGCCTGGCACACAGGCTCCGTCAGGTGCTAAGGATTTCGCCTCTTCTCATCCCCGTTCGTCTTGATGGCAAATGCACCCACAATGACGATGATGATTTTGAAAAAAAAATGTGAATGCTAGTTACTCTACGGGAGATAAGTACAGAGTGGCACAAGCAGGGGCGGTTCTAATCGGGAAAGAAAGAGTTGCCATAATGCTCCATGGTTGAGGTCTAGAGGTTGGGAGTTCGATCCCCCACAGGGCTTCCTTCCTTGTCAGATTCACGGGGTCCCTTCCAGATGCTGGTGGTGGTGGTGGTGATGATGATGATGATGCACTCAAGACCTTGCTTTTTAGAGAGGCATTTGGTGACCGTTAGGGCTTTTTAAAAAACCTTCCCGCCATCTTATTGAACATCTTTATTTGTTTTGTTATTTTATTGCCTTTTTTAAATTGATCAATGTGTTTTCATATATATTTACAGTGGTACCTTGTATAAAGGAATTAATTCAATTCCAAATGAAATTATGTTAAGCAAAATTTCCTTTATACAAATTTCCCATAGGAATACATTGAAAACAGAGTAATCCCTAATTGCAGCCATTTTTATGTTGTACGGATAAGCCCCATAGACAATTCTGTTAAGCAAATGTCCCCCTATCTCTGGTATTTTTTATGTTGTACAGATTTTATGTTATACAAACCGTTTGTTATACAAAGGTCCACTGTGTGTGTGTGTGTGTGTGTGTGTGTGTTTATACACACACACATATAAAAATTGTTTGATATTGTTGTTAACCACCCAGAGTTCCTTCGGGAAGATGGAGAGTATAGAAATAAATAAATAAATATGTCAGAACCTGCTGTTCTCAATACTTATGTCTCTTATCATTCTTATACTTTATTGTTATCTGTCTATCCCCTCTCTTCCTTCCTTCCTTCCTTCCTTCCTATCTATCTATCTATCTATCTATCTATCTATCTATCTATCTATCTATCTATCTATCTATCTATCTATCTATCTATCTATCTAT
>JAHTLZ010003129.1:169018-185555 GCA_023846285.1 Phrynocephalus versicolor | reverse complement strand
TATCTATCTATCTATCTATCTATCTATCTATCTATCTATCTATCTATTATTTTCATGTGTCATATCTATCTATCATTTTCATGTATCATAGGCAATGAGGAGAGAGCTCTGTTTGATCTGGAGGTCTAAAAGCACCGGGAACGAAGGAGCAAATGAACCAAGCGTTAAGGGCAAGGCAGGGCAGGTGACCGCCCCCCCCCGCTGACTCACACAGCGCTTGCCTCCCTTGCCACGTGCCCAATGGCTATGAGGTAGCGTCTCCAGGATTTCGGGAAACTGTCCAGTTTTGCGAAGTGTGAGTTTGAGGTGGCTGGCTGAAGGAATGCCTCGCTCACCGGCGAGGCTGTCCAGATTCAGAACCTCGACCTTCGTCATCTGCGGAGAGAGTCCCTCCCCCTGCCAACTGCATTTTTTAAAGGGATGCAAAGAAAAAAAATGCCAAGCTGATCGGGTTTCAGACAGGAAAATGGGTCCAGAAAGCTACGGAGGAGTTGGGAATCTGAGCGGCTCACAGCGAAGGCCTGGGAACAATCCATCTGTTGCTGGAAAAATGCTCACAAGAAGTGAATGGGGGTGTCGGTGGGATCTGGATCCAGACAGAGCCTAAGTATGAATGACAGCTGTGTCTACTCGAGTCGGACATTAAGGAACACTTTCCCTTTCAAAGCCTGTGAGGGCTCTTAAGATGCTTATCTGATCCCTCGGAGGACGCAGGGGGATGGGGAAGGTGACCGAACATGGCCAAATATGGTAACGCCCGGGGGGGGGCAGAATTGATC
Source organism: Phrynocephalus versicolor (assembly GCA_023846285.1). Lineage (NCBI taxonomy): Eukaryota > Metazoa > Chordata > Lepidosauria > Squamata > Agamidae > Phrynocephalus > Phrynocephalus versicolor. The sequence continues at coordinate 184,776 of JAHTLZ010003129.1, read as the reverse complement.
TTGTCCCACTCTGAATTTCGACTTGGAGAAACAAATCAGTTTGGCAGGAAACCCATCGGCTCATGTAGAGCCCAATTTGGAATTCCACGCATGCTAACTCTTATTTATTTATTTATTTATTTATTTATTTATTTATTTATTTATTTATTTTAGAGTATTTTTACCCCGCCTTAATTCTTGGAAAAGGACCCAAGGCGGCTTACAGTAATGAGGGATAATATACAGTCCAGTACAATTAAGACATGTTCAAGTATTTGAGAACAGGGAATGGAGGGGCATCTTACAGCATTAATAGACAAACGTTACATTAAAGCAACACGGCTATAAGTAGTCATAAACACAAAGACTATGTGAACCCATAGATTCATATAAAATACACATGGTAGTCCATCATTCAGGGAAAGCTTGCCTGAAGAGAAAGGTCTTTGCCTGTTTCCGGAAGCACAACAGAGATGAGGCAGTCCAGATGTTTTAAGACTAAGGAAAACTAGTGCATCATGAAGGGGAGAGAACCCACCTTCTGATGCTGGTGTCTGGTAGCACAGTGGTTAAACTGCAGTATTGCAGTCAAGAATCTGCTCACAGCCCGAGTTCGATCACAACAAGCTCTGAGGTTGGCAAACTGAGAACCCAGCTAAGTGGCAAACTGCCCACGGAGTGTCTGTGAAGATTCTCAGTCATCCAGGTGAATTTATCTGGAAGTTGAGTCATGGCAACTGGACTTCTTTTCTTGAGAGATTGAGACTGATGAAAGTGTTTGAATGAGCAGCGAAACGTTTCAATCTCTCAAGAAAAGAAGTCCAGTTGCCATGACTCCGACTCCAGATGCCCACAGAGTGCTTGAAGTGCTATAGCAGGGGTCCTCAAAGTTTTCAAACAGTGGGCTGGTCCACCACGCCCCAGACACCACTGGGGGCCGGACCACAGTCCCCCCCCCCAAAAAAAGGCCAACATGATCGTATGTATTGAGGGCATCTAGGCAGCTCCAGATGAAGCCTAGATGAAGCTGAATAGATGGGGATGAGCACCTCACAGGATTTGGGGACTAGACTTTTTTTAATGCAGCCTAAGTAAGCATTAAAGCTGCTTAGATGCCGTAAGCACATCCGATCTTGCCTGATTTCGGAACCTAAGCAGGGTCGGGCCTGGTTAGTACTTGGATGGGAGACCACCAGGGAATACCAGGTGCTATTGGCACCTGGAGTAGAAACTGGCAAACCATTCCAGTATTCCTGCCAAGAAAAACTCCATGGACATGGAGTCACGAAGAGTCGGTCACGAGACTGTAACGACACAACACACACACACACACAAATAAGCATTAAACATTTGGCATTTTTTGTACCCACATCGCACTGTTGGCTCATGTTCAGCTCGTGATTGGTGACAATTCCCAGATCTTTCTCACTTTAGGCACAAGCATGGAAAGCGGCAGGCCTGGGTGGAGACTTTTGCCCATTTTCCTTTTTCCCACCAAGGGGTTTTCCGTTACACTCAAGTTCTTTCCATTCTGGATATGAAGAAGACACTTCTGAATATTCTTTAAAATATTAAATTAAGCTCAGAGGAATTGCCCTGAATCTCTAACATCTCTCTCTCTCTCTCTCTCTCTCTCACACACACACACACACACACACTCACTCACTCACTCACTCACTCACTCACACACACACACACACAAGAAAGAACAGTACTACAGAATATGGCATCCATTTAACACAAGGGCAATCTTAATATGCTTTTTTATCTGAGAGTAAGCTCCTCAGCATTTAGTGCAGATGTTTGCCATGTAAAATGCCCTAAAACAGCTTCAATGAAATGCAATCCATTGGGCAAGATCTGTTAGTTCAGCACTGTAAATTGCCCTAAAGTACACCCACTGTATCAATGGGGATTTGGTGAGTCAACTCCCCTCTAAGTTTCGTGGATTCAAAGAGGCCTACTCTAATTTCCTCTTGCTAGGCTATATATGCTGGGGTGTGGTGGCTCAGCAGACTAAGGCTCCAAAAACTGTCGTCTGCAAAGTTATAAGAACATAAGAACATAAGAAGAGCCATGCTGGATCAGGCCAAAGGCCCATCTAGTCCAGCTTCCTGTATCTCACAGTGGCCCCACCAGATGCGTCTGGGAGCGCACAAGACTAGATCTCTGTCTCCTGATCCCACTCACCTGCATCTGGCCCTTGAAGGACCCTGGTTTTAAGCCTGGAGATGACACATCTCCACCATGGTTTGTAACCTGGGATGGACTTTTCCTACAGGAATCTGTCCAATCCCCTTTTTGAAGGCATCCAGGCCAGATTCCATCACCACAACCTGTGGCAGTGAGTTCCACAGACTAACAACACACTGGGTAAAAAAAATATTTTCTGTTTTCTGTCCTTACTCTCCCAACCCTCAATTTGAGCGGATGTCCCCTAGTTCTGGTATTTTGTGAGAGGAAGAAGAGTGTCCCTCTATCCACTTTACTCATGCGGTGCATTATTTAGTAGGTCCCAAAGAGCCCGAACTGCTGCAGCGTTTCCTCATAAGGGAGGTGCCCCAGCCCAGTAATCATTTTATTCACTCTCTTCTGCACCTTTTCCAGTTCCACTATGTCTTTCTTGAGATGCGGTGACCATAATTGTACACAATACTCCAGGTGTGGCCTTACTATCGTTTTGTACAATGGCATTATAATGTTGGCTGTTTCATTTTCAATCCCCTTTTTGATAATCCCTAGCATGGAATTGGCCTTCTTCACCGCTGCCACACACTGGGAGAAGGAAAGATGATGCTTCGGAGACTTCTTCCAGGTTGGAGTTTTGTCGCGCATGACCCAAAAGAAGGTAGGTCAGTGGTTGATTTTGATCTGGAGGGTGGGACCTGGTTCCCAATGGCAGCTGTGTTGCCGTGTTTGGTTTTGGAACAGGACCCCTTCCGAAACACCCATCTCTAAAATCTACCATTTTCTGGGCTCCTGGAGCAGCAGTGGCGCTGGTGGTCAGATGGGGTGTAGACAAGAGCAGCGGACAGCTCACAAGCCTTAGCTACAAATTAGAAATGGGCACGAATAAAAAAAATGGCATTTCGTTTGTCATTTGTCGTTTGGAGGGTCCGTTTCATTTCGTTTCCGTTTTTCGTGAATTTTTGCAAAAAAATCGTTTTCATTTTCGTTCATTTGTTACCATTTCGTTACCATTTATTTCATTTTTTTGTGATTTTTAAAGGATTTTAAGCAATTCACTCATATTGCAGTAACGGAAACGAAACGCAGGACAAAATTTTCGGTGTTTCTGTTCGTTTCGTTTCATTTTAGAGACAAAATTTGTTTGTCATTTCGTTACGTAATGAAATGAAAAAACAAAAATGGAAACAAAAAATTGTTTGTTTCGTGCCCATCTCTACTGCAAATGTTTGAGCTAGTCGGAGCTTCCCTGCCATTGTAGTGGGCTTCCCACCTCTTCCGATCAGCTGCAAACTGGAGAGCTATGCCCCGATTAGCATCCTGCTTCTATGTGTTCCTCCTTCTCTGACATCTGTGGTGCCAGTTGGTCACAAGCAATGCAGAAGTTGAAAACCTTGTTATCGCCTCCTTCGCTTGTCGGTAGAGTTGGGCACGAAACAGAAAACCAATGGTTCTGTTCATTCTGTTTTGGGGGCCTCCTCAGCTTGGTTCGTTTCAGTTTGTATGAATTTTTAAAACAAAAATTTGTATGAACGAACCAAACTGGTTCGGCTTACTTGGATGGTGGTGGTGGTGGCGATCCCAGTAGCTGGAGTGCCAGGCAGTGGTGGACCGCACCGCTGCTGCCTCCAGAGGCCCAGCAGTGGCTGCGCCAGGCAATGGGAGGCCTCACCACCACCTCCAGAGTCCTGGCAGTGGCCGCACCAGGCGGCGGTAGACCACCCTGCTGCCTCCGGAGCCCCGGCATCAGCCACACTGGGTGGCAGGTGGACTGTGCCGCCACCGCCTCCGGAACCCCAGCAGCTGCTTACTACTGCCTTCAACCGGTGGGGTGGGGAAAACGGAAAACGGATGGAATGAAACGGAAAGCGAAGAGGGGCTGTTCATTAATCATTTTGTTAACTAACAAAATGAATAACGAATAACAAAACATTTTTTAAAATTCATTTAGTGCCCATCACTACTTGTCGGTGATGGCTCTGAAGGGTCTTATCACTGCCTCCCTGTTCTGAAACCAGGCCCGGGGTTTTTGCCCTCTGCGCCTTCCATTTGCTGAACCAGGCCCACCTCTTCCCCAGCATTTGGACTGTGGATGCTGACATTTTCTCTCCCATGGAGGGAGGGGTTCCCCTGGATCCTCAGCAGGCCAACCCACCAAGCCCTCCGGGGGACCAGCTGGAGGAAGAGACTGCATGAGTGAAAAAGCTGTTTTTGGTGGGACTCTCGTATCATCGGGAGAAGGAGCCGCCAGGAAGGCCAGGGGCCTCTTGTTGGGGGACAGGGGCTTTAGCTTGCCATGACAAAGTCACATTTATTAAGCGGCTAATCTCTGGACGGAGTCCCTAAAATACTGTTATCTCTGGGCTGAAGCTTTGCTAGCTGGAAAAAAAAAGCCACTCCAGCCTTCCGCAGGGAACGACCTTGTCATGATGTGTATTGACAGAGGCCAGAGCAACACTCGTGGCCGGCTGCTTCCAGAGGGTTCAGGGGGTCTCCTCGCTGTTCCCTTAATTAGCCTCGCAGAGAGCTCACCAGCATTTCCTGCCACCAAGGTTCATGGTGGGACAGGGGAAAGGCCAGCTGAGCAACGCAACGCAGCCGGGTGGGGGTGGGGAAGGTCTTGTTTATCCAACCCCCTCAGGGTTAAGATCACACGATGACCCATGTTCTCAGGCCGCTGTTTAAGAGGAGTGCTGAATGTGGCAGGATTTAGAGGAAGCAGGGCTTGGAGGAAAAAATAGGAATAGGAAGGAATAGGAATAGGAATAGGGATCTTTATTGTCATTGCCCCCTTGCAGGAACAACGAAATGTTGTGGTTGCTATATAAAACTCATTTAAAGCATTCCACATAGATTTAAAAAACAGGTACAACACATAATATGACATATAAAATGACTAAAAATAAATAAAATACAAAACATGCTCCGGTCTAAACACCCAGGATCTCACGGATCCTTCAGGGGCTTGAAGAAAGACAAACATAGAAAAGTAGGATCTTATCCAGACCTATTGCAAAGCCTTTCTTAGGTTCCTGGGGATCTCCCAGGAACCTAGTTGTCATTTTGTGTGGCCATCCTGCTTGCCCAAGATTCTCAAGTTCTGGAATCCAAAACAACTTGTCGGAGGGGAGCCAGAATTTAGAATCTGCAGGTTCTTGTTTTCCCAAATCTGTCACCACACTAGCCCCACCAACTACCCCGGCTTCATAATCATGGTGTTTTGTCGAGTTGATTCCAAATTATGACAAATGTATTAGGTGTAAAGTAGATTCCCAATGATTCCATCTGGTGGTATTTCCCTTAGTTCCCTGTTCTCAGACTTGAATATGTCTTAATTGCACCGGACTCTATATTGTCCTTCATTACTGTAAGCTGCCTTGGATCTTTTTCCAAGGAGAAAGGTGGGGTAAAAATACTCAAATAAATAAATAAATAAATAAATAAATAAATAAATAAATAAATTTTACGCCCCCCCCAAAAAAACAGGAAACTTATTGACTCGAGTATAAGCCGAGGGTGTTTTTTTCCCAGTCAAAAGGGCTGAAAAACTTGGCTTATGCTTGAGTATATGTGGTACTTAATTATACAGAATAGAGATGGGCACGACTCAGAAAAAATTTTTCGTTTTCGTTTTTGTTTTCAGCTCGGGTCCGTTTCGTTTCGTTTCCGTTTTCGTGAGCTAATTTCAAAATTTTTCGTTTTCGTTTTGTTACGTAATGAAAATGAAAAAACGAAAACGAAAACGAAAATTTTTTCGTTTCTCCCCATTTAGCTCCATTATGTGTTTTTCCAGTAACGAAAAACGAAAATTGGCTCAAAATTAGTCGTTTCGTTTCCGTTTTCGGTCCATTTTTGAACCGTTTTTTGTTTTCGTTTCGTTTCGTTACGTAACGGAAACGAAAAAATGAAAACGAAAACGAAAATACCGCTAAGTCGTGCCCATCTCTAATACAGAATACACCTTGAGTCCCCACCACCACCAGCAAGCTGGGTACTCTGTGAACCTTGAGCCAGCTACGTGGAATTGAACCCAGCTGTGAACAGAATTTTGTCTGCAGTACTGCACCTTAACCACTCTGCTGTGACGCTCTGTTTTTCACTCTTCCAGGGGGGGGGGAGTGCCATGCACCATTGGTGTTTTGATGTTTTTATTATTTTTATAGCTTTACATGATTTACTGTTATTTGTCTTTAAAAAAACAAATTTATGAATAGCCCTGAACATTATACTAATGTGACAGACTAGAACGCTAGTTGTTGTAAGTTTTTCGGGCTGTTTGGCTGTGTTCTGGACGTTTTTCTTCTTGACGTTTTGCCAGACTCTGTGGTGGGCATCTTCAGAGGGCAAGGAGCTCAGGGAGCTAGGGGTTTCCCTCTGTGCTCTGGGGTATAGACTGAGTGAGACTGTGTGGTTTTAAAGTTGTGGGAAAGAGGAAACTTGTCCTATGCAGGAGAATCGGTGTTAGTCATTGTGTTGTGATGGAGGGATTAAGACGTTTCAGTGCAATCAAAGCAAAGTGTTCTGCTTATGTATCGCCCCTTATCACTTCAAGTAGTTTCTGGGTGGTTTAGTTTAATTCAGTTTGCAGGCTACACATTGGGGGCCCCCCGCCCCTGCAACAAGCTGGGTACTCATTTTGCTGACCTCGGAAGGATGGAAGGCTGAGTCAACCATGAGCCTGCTACCTGGGATGGAACCCCAGGTCATGAGCACAGTTTTAGCTGCAGTTCAGGCATTTAACCACTGCACCAACAATCCTTCTATGCAGTTGATGGGTGTCATTAACTGTTCTGTTGTGTGAACTGATCACTGTTGCTTGTGGCTGGGTGGGAATCACTGAGTTTTGACCTTTTGCACTCTGCAGCTTTTAGTACTGGAAGCCAGGCTTTCTTGATTTTAAGACTTTCTTCTTTTTTGTTGAAACGGTGCTTATGTTTGTGGATATAGTGATTAGTTGTGGATAGTTTGACAACCTGAGGGTGTTGTTCAGTACCTCTGTGTTCTGGAGGAGGATTTCATGTCCAGTTTGTTTCAGGGTGTGTTGTGCTACTGCTGATTTTTCAGGTTGTTTTAGTCTGTAGCGTCTTTCAAGTTCTTCTAAAAACGACCGAAACAAAATAAATAAATAAAATCTAGGATTCTAAGGAGCTGTCACCCTGAGACAATTGTTGTGACACTTCATCCTCACCTGCAAGATCCACGCAAACCAGGCTTTACCCCTGGGTACATCGCCTCTTTACCCCATTAAGGTGACAGATTCCGGCCTCAGCCTGGAGTTTTAAAATGTATTTGCACAGAAGGTTCCAAGTCGGGTCTGCGTTTCACCTGATGGAACAGAATGGCCGAGCGGCCGCTGGGCACGGGCAGCAGACTGTACAAACAGCCCTGCGTGCCAAAATATATGCAGCCACAGCACCGCAATGTTGAATCAAGTTATTAATATACGTGCAAAATGGCCCAGTATGTAAACAGTCGGCCCTAAATCTATGCTATTGACACAGCACCAGGTGTTCGCCTTGCCGGAGTTGCGGCTGTCCCCCTCAAGGAGAAAATGCATCACGGCTGCTACCTCTGATGGGACAGAAAAGGGATTACCATCCTCCACACTTTGGGGGGGGGCGTCCCTGAACCCTCCTCCAGCTTGCTGGTGACCTCTTGGTATCTCTCCCTGGGGGGCAACAGGCCTGCATGGTTGTAATTTCCGCTTTTCAGCCAGCAAACTGGGTGGTGGAAACTTCTCGTTAAGCATACTAGGGTTTCAAGAAGTTCCCCAGTTCTGTTGGTATCCAAGACCAACAGAACCAAAGTGGTCTTTCCTGGTCCTTCTGCCTCCCAAATCTGCTCCACAGAGCTTCTCAGCAGAAAGAATCACCCCTTCTGCATAAAACAGCGGGATCCAGCAGATGTTTGCTATCAAATTCCTGCCTTGGCTTAAGGCCTTTAGGGTCGGGCTTTGGGGTGGTAGCTGAAGTCTCGAGGAAATCCCAGGGACTCCTAGATGGGGGATAAGTAGAAATGGGCACGAATCCCAAAACGAACCATGATATTCGTTAGAAATAGCCCATTTACCAAATAACAAGTAACCTTGAATTTTTACTCTATTTTTAAAGTAATTTTGGATTCTTTGTGTGTGGGTTTTTTTTTTGTCCCAATTGTGGTGGTGGTGGGGTGGTTGAGTGGGGGTTTGAATTGATTTATTGATTTCTCAATTATTTTTTCTTGCAAACTCATGAGTCGTAAATTGACCATTTTGACAAATTGCAAAACACAACGAATTTTTGCAATTTGTACCAATCTCTAGTAGATAAATGTCAGCCTGAGCTCTGGCAGAGGAAGTCTGATTGTCATGTGAAGTAGCTTCAAATCCTGAGCACGCATCTCCTCTCTTTTCCAGTGGTCCCAAGGAATCATTAGCCCAGCAACATATCAATAAATAATAATCACGTGTCATCAAGTCAATTCGGACATACGGTGATCCTTTTCAGGGTTTTCCAGGTAGAGAAGAGTCAGAGGTGGTGGTTTCCAATTCCCTTCTTCTGGGGGGGGGTTGCCCTGGGAATATGCAGCTTGCCCAAGGCCACCCAGGCTGACTCTTCTCCCTGGAGAGGCACATTGGAACTGTTGTGGAATTTTGAATTTCTGGAAAAATTCTTTTTGCTATGCCTGAAGAGGAGGAGAATAGCTATAAGGTTCCACAGAATCCACTCCTTTCTCATGAACTGGCCCTTAAAAAAGTCTTAATAACTGATTCGGAGACATTTGAAGGAGAAAGAATGAAAGATGTTTCTTTACTTACACTTGCTTGAAATTGCAGACTTGTTTGTACTGCTTTCTTCACTACACAGATGCTAGCGACCAACTGAGCAGACCAACAGCTGCCGGCAACCTGAGAAAAGGAGTGGCAGGAACACTCAGCAGAGAGGCAGGACTCTCACTGAGTTCAAAGCCTAGATGGAATGATCGGTTAGTGCTTAACAGATAGACAACCATCCCAGCCTAGGGATGTCTGCCCTGGTCATGGAAACTACAGGCAGCATGCAAGATTGCAACCAAAACTCCAACAGGAACAGGGCACATTTTTTTCCTGGCAATCGTGCACATTTCTTCTGTAGAAGCCCAACAATATGCATATTCCCACACGCATATCACCACTCACATGCGAACAGTTCAGAAGTGCAAAGTTGGTCCGATTGGCTTTGATTTGGATTCCTGTATCGAGCAGGATGGCATTAGAGACCCTTTCCAACTCCATGGTTGTTTGAAATTAACCATTTTTACACCCTTGCTCCTTATTGGGAACTCCTTCCCTCCATCTGCTTTGCCCCACTCCTCCTGCGAAGCATATGATAGTTGATCTCACCCAATCCTTGTCTGGGTGGGCCACCTTATGACCTCATGGTCCTATACAACCCCTGCGTGGGTTTTCCTTTGTGCTGATGGTGGTGTCCCTCAGGGATGGTAAGGGCTGTTCCAAGAAAAGAATGCAAATTGTTATGGACAAGGGGAGATGGTATCCATCACCAGCCAAAACATTCACGGAAAAAACAAAGGGCAACTAGGAATCAAACAACGTCCGCCCTATATTACACCTCCCTTTCTCCCCTCTTGTGTGTGTTCTGGTCAGCTTTGTCACTAAACACTTCGCAGACGCTCGCTGCCCTCTGCGGAGAGGTGGGTGGCCGCCCCTCTGCTACAGAAACTGGAACAGCCTCCCGGCGGAAAAGGATTGCTAACGGTTCGTTATGATGAATCGTCCAAACTGGTGCTCTGGCTGGGGACCAAGATCAGCATGTCAAACACTCAGACATTTCAACATCAACCAGAGAGCGCTTTTCTCTCCAAGAATGACCAACCGGAGGCACTTGGGAAGTAAAGGAGAAGGTCCCGGCTTCACCCAATGAGCTGCTAATGAAACGTAGATAGCCTTTGACTGTAAAGTCATGCCTATTGGGGCAAAAAAAAAATCAAAACTTTATCTATCAACTCATGGGCTCTGAGACTACTTGTACACGACCCCTAAACTCCGCCGCAAATGGCTCCCAGCTCCGGAGCTTAAAATTGTTTCCCCACCAGCTCCGGAGTTTACAGAAAATTAAGTGCGGCCACGCCCACCTAAGTGCGTCCCAGTGCACTTTTCAGGTACCTGCTCTTGAGGGTGAAAAATCCCAGATCCGGATATAAAGGAGTGAGTGCCAGGCTCTCCTCGCTTCTGTTTGTTGTTTTTTTTTTGCCTCCCGCCCCTTTAAGAGAAGGAATCAGGATCGGGGAGGCTTGGACTGGCAAACGGAGGTGAGCCTGCATTCTTTTGTCCCCTTTTTTCTCCCTCCCCTCACGCAGACAGGATCAAGGAAGTGCGGAGGGGTGGGGACGCAGGAAGAGCAACAAACCCCTAAGATCTCTGGTCTGAATTTAAGTGGCCAGCGGATTTTAGGGGTCGTGTGAAAAGGCCCTGAGTTATCCATGACGGATCAGGAAAGAGATCTTGGTGTGTTGGAGGACAGCTCCATGAAGGTGTCTCCCCAATGTGTGGCAGCAGTGAAGAAGGCCAATTCCATGCTAGGGATTATCAAAAAGGGGATTGAAAATAAAACAGCGAACATTATAATGCCATTATACAAAACAATAGTAAGGCCCCACCTGGAGTATTGTGTACAATTCTGGTCACCGCATCTCAAGAAAGACATAGTGGAACTGGAAAAGGTGCAGAAGAGAGTGACTAAAATGATTACTGGGCTGGGGCACCTCCCTTATGAGGAAAGGCTAAAACATTTGGGGCTCTTTAGTCTGGAAAAAAGGCGCCTGAGGGGGGATAGGATTGAGACGTACAAAATTATACAGGGCATGAGTCAAGTGGATACCGTGTGTCACCATGAACAGAAATTTATCAAACAATTTAAATAATGGCACACTTGATACAGCTGAGGCCCTTGGGGCCCATGTGTTTACACCCATCGTCTTGGTGAAGATCAAGCCCTCTTGGGTTTCGGTGAAGTAGCAGAGTCCCCCCAGTCCTATTAGTTCAAAGCCTCCCTGAAAAGTTGGCAACCCCCTTTCTTCTTTTTTTACTGAAATGAAATGGACACAATACAGATTGTGGGTCCTCTGATGGCAATTTTACTGTAACGATTTTAGTGTAAGGTTTTTATTGTTGTTTTAATTATTTATTAATATTCTATGTTTTAACTGTTTTAATTTCTTGATTGTAAGCCGCCCAGAGACCTTTGGGTAGTGGGCGGCATATAAGTGGTAAAAATAAATAAATACATACATAAAGGAAACAAATAAAAGTTCAGGGTCGAAAATTGCTGCTTTTAAAGGTCTTCTTTGCAGCCCTTATATATATATTAAAAAGTTGCTCCGTTCCTGTTAAATGCCCTCTGTTATGCCTTAAGGCTGTTCATGGCCTTTTTTTCACCTTGGGAAGTCCCTCGGCCTCTTTTAAAAAAAGGTTCCCCCTCTGCCTCTGTAAAGCCACATCTGTTTCGACCGCAGGTCCCCTCGAATCGTGGCGCCTCTCGGCAATGCTCCCCTACCAACTATCCTGTTTGGCTGCCACAGCTGGGGCCCCCTCGGCTGAACCACTGAAGTCATGTCTTACGAGGATGCGGCTTGGGTAAACCAGGTGGCCTCTGGACACGTCCTGCAGAGCCATCCTTTTTCGGCTACCTCGCCCGGCCACCCCCACGGATCTTTCTGGAAGCGGCTTGGGCCACTGGTTGCCCCGGGAACCAAACAGACCTCCCTTCTGCTGGTTTTTGAGACGGCCACCATGGTGATTTCTGAAGGATTTTTTGAGCTCCAGCGAGCGGCCAAGTTCTCACCCTGGTTGCCAACAAACGTCTGTCAATCATACAGAAGCCGGAGAAGTTTCCGGAGCATGGCTCCCACATCAGCTAAAGAGCTAATCCCTCTATGTTTCGCCGGGCTTAATGGTTTAAATTGGTTTGGGTTGGAATATTTGGGGGGAAAGTAAGAAATCATGGCACATTCCTTTAGACCCAAGGGCTGTACTGTTGGTTCAAAGGAAGCAACGAGATTCCCAGTAGGGGCCTTTTGGACAAGAAGAGAAAAAAAACCCCTATATATTAGGCAGTCATCTCTTCTCTCAGACATTGGCTGTAGTAACAAAAACAGAATGTAGAAATGAAATGGGACAATAATGAGTATAGCATATTCAGAGGAGCAGTTCATTTTTGTAATGTGTATATATTTAAAAAATCTAATATACATCACCCTCTTGCTGATCCAATAAGCTCCCTGCCCATCTTTTTTATTTTACATATGTCTAATTTAATAAAAATTAAAAATTAAATACAGTTTGGATGCAGGCATGCTGCAAAGTGAGACCATTTTTGTTTCTCGTAAAGCTTTCTTGTAGGGTGCAAAAAGCAGACATGTATAGCCTAGTGCCTCTTTTTTAAAAAAGCAGAATATGCTGCTATTTGTTTTTTCAATCAGGCACTAGGCTATACATGTACGTAAAGGGCTGTTTGGGTGGTTTACAACTGAATTATTCAGGCTACACATTCCCCCCACCCCGTCCCATGGAAGGCTGAGTGAGCCTCATTCTGGCTACCTGGGATTACCCACAGTGCTATAGTTTAACTACTGTGCCACACGGCTCCTCCCACCCAGTACAAAGAGGAGAAAAAAACAGAGTATGTTTTAGTTCTCACTTATACTACTTGAAAACCATGGATAAGAGAGAACACCAAGAAAATCCCCAAAAACATCTGTTTTGTGACAGTAGCTTGCTTTACAGCTGCTATTTGTAACAGTAGCTTGCTTTACGGATGCTTTTTTATGATAGCAGTTTGCTTTATAGCTGCTATTTGTGACAGTAGCTTGCTTTGCAGCTGCTGAAATATTTATTTAATTCCCCCCCGCCGCCGCCAACTGTGGATAACTGAATCAGTGGATAAAAAAAATCAATGGCTACAGGGGTCCTACTGTACAGTGGATCCTCATATAACAAAGGGTTTGTACAGTATAACATAATATCTGTAGTACAACATAAAAATGGTCGCGATTAGGGATTGCTCCGTTTTCAATGCATTCCTATGGGAAATTTGTATAAAGGAAAATTTGCTTAGCAGAATTTCATTTGGGACGAATTAATTCCATTATACAAGGTACATCTTAGGACATGGAATGCGGCTCTGTCTAAGCTCAGCAGAAGGTCTTCCAATGAGAACATGCAGGTGAACTCATGCAGTCATGATGGAACCAGCAGGCCAAGGTGAGATGTGCCGACAGTGTTTCTGGGTTTGGGGTGAGAAATGACTCATGCTGTCACGTCACGGGCAGCAAAAGCCATTTCTACATACATTTCCCTTCACCCGGCCATGCTTGTTTTGTGATGGCATTCTTAAAGTGTTCTGCTTATATACCGCCCCATACTACTACAAGTAGTCTCTGGGCGGTTTACAATTTTAATCACAGAGTGCAGGCTACACATTGCCCCCCCCCAGCAAGCTGGATACTCATTTTACCAACCTCGGAAGGATGGAAGGCTGAGTGAACCTTGAGCCTGCTACCGGGGATTGAACCCAGGTCGTGAGCACAGTTTAACCACTGCGCCACGATATGCTGTTGAGGAGCAAAAGGCTGAAGGATGCATTCCGAGACGGTGAATCCACCACCAACTAGGACAGCTGTTTTCTTTTGGCTTCGAGGGCGGGTTTTCTTCTTTGCAAACTCCTGCTGGCTTGGCCCGTTAAAAGACGCAGAGACGTCTTCCGCGGGCAATGCGGAATCCCCCTCCCAAAGGAAACTGGCCTGCAAAAATTCAGCACGCAGAGCGAATGAGCGAATCAGCGAGAGGCCTCTCCTTGTGGAGAGACGCCCCGGCTTCTTGGCCACAACCATCCAGCCCATCACCAGATACGTCAAAGAGGAAAACAGGAAAAAGTCATGGGATAACAGTCATTTGCTCTCTGTCTGGGGTTTTGTGGCTAAGCAAGGCTTTATGGTGAATTTGGCCGGGCGAAATCGGAAAAAAAAATCCCTCCTAATCGTGGTGGTTGAGGTTTCCCGTCCTTGACACAAGGGGCCTCTGAGGGCAGCCTGTTATAGAAACTATATAATCCGAACAACTCCAAGTAGCTTCGTTTTTGCTCCAGATCACTCCAAAAACCCGAAACCTTTCCCAGTTGTTGGCCAGCTAGCCAATATTTCGCCTGTTGACATTTATTTATATCATACTGTTTGTTCGTTTGTTTAATTTGTATATTGTCTTTGGAAATGATGGCCCCAATGAGAATTTCACAATGATGTCCATCATGCAAAAATAATAATAACATAATTAAACTGTAGTAAAATTTCAGCTAAATTCCACTAAATAGGCGAATATTTAAAAAGAGACAAGTTTCAAGGTTTGAGGATGACAGGAGATGAATTTAGGAGATAACACCTTGTAGTACAAACTCGTTTTTACGAGGTTCAGACTTGATGTTGCAGGGAAAGTGTAATTAACACATCCTCCCCATACCAAACAGGTTTTTCTCAGAAACATGTACATCTTACATCAGAGTTCCAAATCAAGCCCCTGATTGTCTTTCTTGTTGGCTTTATAAGCCTTTACCAGCTCACTTATTCTGTGATTCTTGTGGTCAATTGGTTCAATGCAAGATACTCAACTGAGGCAAAACATATGCTGTGACAAACAGACATCTTTCCCACTTGAGGGATCACAACTTCCAAATACATGTTCAGTGTGTGTCACCTACTCTAATCTTAGCAGTGGGTGAGCTTCCTCTGCCCATTTGCATTTTTTTAGCACACCATATGCTGAAAATATGTTCAAAATGAGTATGTTTGAAAAATATGTTTGGATATGTTAATATTAACATTTAATATATTGAAGCAGATCTGTTTAAAAACAGTCAATGCCAAGCCTAATGGCAAATACACCTAGACCCAAGCATATGCTCAGCGACATAATTTCAAATCTTTATATGTCACATTTCCTTTTCCAGCAATCTTCCTGATGACTGCAAGCTCCCAGAACTTGTAAAAAAACATTTATTTGCCTTGCATCAACCCACAATCACCCACAGCCCACAGGGCGAGCATTCTGAAAGTTGAAGTGAGAGGCCTGAGTTCCTTAGTCCTTTTTTCTCTGGTGCTGATGGAGGAGACCAAGGCCGTAATTAGGAACAGTGGCAGAAAAGATCTCTCTTCCTCCTATTTGAGTGAAATTCTCCTAAGTAATATCCAGTTGGATAGGAAGTTGAAGAAAGCTGCAAGAATGACAGAAGTTCATCACCAGTGATGATGATGGTATGAAAAGCCCCGGTCTTTGTTCAAGCCAAGTGAGATACAAGTGACTTCTTGAAGTATTCTTGGTCAGCCATTTCGCGTTGGAGTCTGTCTTGGAAAGAGGGCCATCTTGAGGCAACGGAGGCAGTGAGAAGAGAGCAGGGGACATCCCCTACGCTGAAGAAAAAATCCGGAACCAAGTAGAAAAAAAGATTGGTGTTTTCTTTCATTTCAAGCAAATACAGGTTGCACGAACCAAACCACAAAGTATCTGCTTTGTGGTGGTTTATTTATTTATTTATTTATTTATTTATTTATTTATTTATTTATTT
>JAHTLZ010003129.1:157827-169008 GCA_023846285.1 Phrynocephalus versicolor | reverse complement strand
TTTATTTATTTATTTATTTATTTATTTATTTATTTATTTATTTATTTATTTATTTATGCATTTCTAGTCCGCACTGATTTTCCCACAGGAACTCTGGGCAGTTTACATGAAAGCCAAACAAATTTTGGTGGGTAATTTTTTTTTTGTTTTGTTCAGGTGGGTATTTTGGTTTGTCGTTTGGGTTTTGCCCAGCTCTAACTTGAGACTGCTCATGGAGGTAATTTGTTAGGACTATGGGGACAACTTATAGCAATCATCATAATCACACCCATGATGAAGCCTGTAGACCAGGGGTGCCCAAACTTTGGCCCTCCAGATGTTTTGGACTCCCAGAATTCCAAGCCTGTATTGCCAATGACAAAGGACTGTGGGAGTTGTGGTCCAAAACATCTGGAGGGCCAAAGTTTGGACGCCAGTGCTGAAGACTTCTCTTAACCCACAGAATTTAGCTGAGAGTTGGCAAAACACAGGCTATGTAGGCAGTAAGGCACCAGGGACCAGCAAGGACATAGACCCTTCCTTAAGGCTTTAGATATACTGACTGCAGATAAATTCAGATCCATCTTTGTTTACATCAAAGCTGCATCCTTGCTTTGCAGACCCAATGAAGGTCATGGGACTGGGTGGCCCCTGAAGTCCAGAAATGCCATTTTACCCTGACAGAGGTTCCGTACAGTGTTCTTCTTCCATCCCTCGTGCGTTGAATGGTGGCAGTCGTACAACCCTGGATGTTCCCAGCATGCCCTTCTGATGAACTTCCCTTTGGCACGAGGCTGGCCCACAGCTGGAAGATGGAATGCTTTGGTGGTCCAACTGGACTGATGTGACCTGGCAGACTGCAGGAAGCATTGCAACCCAGCTGGCCTTTCTAATATACAAAGAGGAGAGTGTGGGCCATGTGTACGTACGCCAAGACACGGATGAGTTCCGAATCACTGAGCTTTTAGGTTGTTTGTTCCTTGTATCGTCAAGGTCTATCTCCCTTCTCTGTCCCCACGACCCAATTTGCATTTATTTGCCAATGAAGAGGAGGGTAGCGGAGAGAAGGGGGGGCGACCCACATTCCACCTTCTTTTCACTTGATCTTATTTCACATTTTGCTGCGTCTTTTTGCTTTCTGGAAATGTCACCGTCACGGTCGAACGAGAGTGAAAGCATTGGGTTGTTTTCGTTGGTTTCCACGCAATAGCAGAGCCGAAGCCAACACATTTGTGCAAGACGAACCTGGGGCTTCCAGCTGACCGGGGCATCGAACACGGGGGTGGGGGGGGGAGCAGGGGACAACAACCACAGGCAGGGCCGGCTTCAGCCGAAGGTGCAAGGAGCAGATTCGGTTTGGACATCAACCAGATGTTCAAGCACAGCCCAAAGCAGGTCGCAGGTCGGCTGAATTCTCAGTTGGCTCCAAAGGCGATTCCCAAGGGAGGGCAACAGATTACGCCGCATGCCAGTGGAAATATCCAATTGGGGAACGGATCCGATACGCCAGAAAAAAAGGAAAAAAAAGAATCCAAGTTGTGTTTGCATTCACTTGTCTTGGCTCATTGCTCTTCCTGCTTCTGTGACTTTGCCCTGTCTTAGCTTATATTAAAGAGTCTGGATTAATTTAAGGCTTCAAGGTTTTACAGCTCATTACCCTTTCTTCAGAACAACCCCTGTCTTCTCTCTTCCAAGGCAAACAGATACAAGGCAGGATTAAAAATCGGCAACTTGACCTCCTCCTTTTCTCACTTTTGGCATGGTGTGAGAGGTGGAATTTCCCCATGGAAGAGAGATCCATCCTGCCCCAGCTGTCCTTGGAGGTAGAGGTGAAATCATGTGGCCCTCTGGATCAGCCTTGTTGGGTCCAACTGCAACAGCCCTCCTGGTGTTCCAGAACCAACTCTTCCAGAAGCGGTTCCATCTGGACAACATTACATAATTTTATAAGCAGCTGGGATTTCCAGACTTTCATCTTCAGGCCCAAAGCAGATCTTCAAGGTGTATCCGGTCATCTGGTGGAAGCCACAACTGCTCTTTTAAGGTGGGAATTCCACACAGACCCTGCCAATGTTATCTTTTGGGACTTCAACTCCCACAATGCCTCACTCTTGAAAAAAACGGCCTTCTGTTTTCCACACCAAGACTCCCATTCAGGGGTCCAACCTTTGCATTTTGATTTTCCGCCCAGTCTGGAAACTACAGCTGGTGACGAAAGCACGAGGTCAACTACAGATGGCAGATCTGGAGGAATTCTGAGGGTTTTCTGGTTGGCCTCTGGACCAGCTTTGAGGTCTTCTGATTCATTTATGAATTCCTTAAGCCATTTAGGACCTTGGAGATCTGACCATCTTCACCTACATGGACCTTTTTGATGCTTTCGGTCATCTGTAGAGGTGGTTCCCCATAATCCCAGTTCCACTATAATATTCCACAGCAAGGCCTTTAAACTGATTACGTGTTATGCTGTTCCTCACAAATCTAACACCTGCCTACAGTTTTTGCCTTTGGGTGCAGATTGAAAACGTAACCGTTTCCACAGAGACCTTCCATATTCTCCTGTGTTTGTTGTCCTTGCCTATTTATGTATTGCATGTATATGAATGAGACGTACAAAATAATGCAGGGCATGAGTAAAGTGCATAGAAGGGCGCTCTTCTCCCTCTCACAAAATACCAGAACTAGGGGAAATCCACTCAAATTGAGGGCTGGGAGAGTGAGAACAGACAAAATAAGTGTTGTTGGTCTGTGGAACTCCCTGCCACAGATTGTGGTGATGGCATCTGGCCTGGATGCCTTCAGAAGGGGATTGGACAGATTGCTGGAGGAAAAGTCCATCACAGGTTGCAAACCATGATGGAGATGTGTAATCTCCAGGCTTAAAACCAGATGCAGCCAGATGCAGGGGAGTGGTATCAGGAGACAGAGATCTATTCTCATGCACTCCCAGACGCAATTGGTGGGGCCACTGTGAGATACAGGAAGCTGGACTAGATGGACCTTTGGCCTAATCCAGCATGGCTCTTCTTGTGTTCTTATGTTCTTATGTTTTTTTTTGTTGCGCACTACATAACGCTTACAGTTCATAAATACCATAACAATAATCCTTGTGGTCGTTTTGGTATTATTAGCTGGTATCCTGTAATTTATCCACACCATTGATTGACTTTTCCCTCCTGTCAATTGTCCAATACCCTTTGGGAGTCATCTTCCACCTGAATCGTTGTAGTTTCTGGGACCAATTCAAGAAGCTCTCGTCGTGACCATTCAGGTCCTACCTCACTTGGGTGTGGGCTATCTGAAAAGCACATATTCTCCTTTTTCACCCTACCTGGGTCTCTGAGATTTACAGGAGTGGCCCTGAATCACAGTCCCACCACCTTTAGAGGCCCGTTGGAGAGGACCTTCCTGATGGCCATTGTTGTGACGTGGGGTTTAGTGATTTCAGCAAGTGATTTCAGCTCTCTGACATAGCAGGCTGGAGACCGCTTCTAGTGTAACAGCTCTTTATTCAGGGAGAGAACAAGACTGGGGACTGGGGAGAGGGAGCTACATTTATAGGAGCCAGGACTGGCTAGGAAAAGATACATTTTGGAGGGAACAATTACAACCAATCACAAAGCTGCCTTTTGGCAGAGACCAATAGGATTGAGGATCCAAAGGCAGCAACTTGAATCAACCAATAGGCCTGTTCCCTTTGGAACAGGAAGGCAGTTACTTCAACATAAGCAAGTACAGATGATAGGAATACAGATCAATACACAACAGCCATCCCTTGGGCTCTGGAATCCCAAGACAGTCTCCCTCTGCCTCCTTGCAGCCATCCTTCCGGAAGCTGGTTCTTTTTATTCAGGAAGGCTCTCAGCAGTCAAGAAGGTTTAAAGAAGGCATGTCCAAATTCAGGCCCAGGGGCCAAATGCGACCCATTTTCAAATTTTGAGCAGCCCGCGGCCTCTTCTCCCCACCTGCTCAGCCTGTCACGCATCCCCACCAGCTGGACACTCCCCATACTGGATGGAGACGTCAGCTTGCAGTTTTATGGTTTGCCAGCCCTCCCTGCCTCTGTCCACCCCCCCCCCCCAGCCACTGCCCAGCCTACCCGCCCCTGGCTCCATTGCTGCAGCTTCGTCCCGGCCTCCTTGCATGTTATAGAGACTTGTCCAATGTCTGGACTGGGGGCCAAATGTGGCTGAATGTTCGGCCCCCACACATTTCCCCCTCACCATATCTGGCCCTCCTTGCAAAAAGTTTGGACACCCCTGGTTTAAAGTGTTAATTTAAAAACACAAGGCGTGTACTGCCCTTTTAATGTTTGTAATGGAAGTGTTGGGTCGCTCAGTAGCGGTTGAGGTCTCTGGCTGCAGAGCCAAAGGTTGGGAGTTGGATTCCCCACTGGGCCTCCTCCATAAGGCCCATACCCTCATGAGCCTGGTGGTGCAGGGGTTAAACTGCAATACTGCAGCCATGACTCGGCTCACAACTAGAGATGGGCACGAAACACCAAAGTGGCGTTTCATTTCATTTTTCGTTTTCTTTCTCTTTGTTTCCTTTTGTTTAAAATAAAAACATTTTTAAAATTCTTTTCATTTTTTGTTTGTGTCTTTTTTATTTTTAACTTTTTTATTTTTTATTTTTTAATCTCATGCCTTGCCAATGGGCCGGGTCGGCGCATTTAATTTTTTTTTACTTTTTTTTATTTATTTTTGCGCTGACCTGCTGGTCCACAGGCCAGGGTTGTGTTTTTTATTTTATTTTTTATTCTCGTGCTGACCAGCTGGCCTGCAGGCCAGGGTGGCACATTTATTTTATTTTATTTTATTTTCTTCTCGCATCAACCAGCTGGCCCACAGGCAGGGTTGGCACTTTTAAAATATTTTTTTATCATTAATCCCTCACCCAACTGCACCCGATTGGGTGAAGGAAACGGTGGGCTTTTTAAACTCCCCCCCCCCACCGAAGCCCTGCGCTCCAGCTGATCAGCGGTGGCTTAGCGGGAAAAAAGTTTGCAGTTTCCCCCGCATTGGCAGCGGCGGCGGGGGAGGGGGGACTGCCAGCTTTTCCCCATAGGAATGCATTGCTTAAATGCATTCCTATGGGAAAACAAAAAATGAAGCAAATGAAACACAAAATTCCATTTCATTTTGTTTCATTTTTCTTTGACAGGTCCATTCGTTATTCGTTTCGTTCCATAACGAAACAAATAATGAATAACAAAACAAATACAAAATTCATTTCGTGCCCATCTCTACTCACAACCCAGGGTTCAATCCTTGGCAGACTGCTCGTGGTTGGTAAAATGGTTGATCCAGCTCGCTGGAAGTGGGGTGCAAAGTGTGCCCTGCAGAACTAAATTGTAAACTGTTCAGAGACTGCTTTAATCGCTATGGGGTGGTATATAAGCAGAACACTTTGCTTTGCTTTGCTTTGCACCTCTGCAGTTCTAAGATTATCGCTTAACTGCATTTTAATTTTCGGACTTTTTTATTTTAAAAAAAAACCCCGTATTTTTAAAACTGGAAGCTGTAAGTTCTCAGGAAACAAAGCAAAGCAAAACACCAGATCTTGGGGCAAGAGTATTTTGAAAGGAAATTCAGTGTAGCCTTCTTTCTGCTTATGCCTATGTTGGGCACCCCAATCAATATTACAGAAGCAAAACTAGACATCCTAGTTAAGATTTAAAGAGAATTGACTACGGTGGGGAAGACCGTGGTTGGGTCAAGCCTCCGTCGGCTGTTGAGTCTGCTGTGGAGGAGATGTCTTTTTTTCTGTGGATAACGGGGAGATATTCCTCCATCTTGTTTCAGGTGGTTCTTCCTTATCTAATCAGGCCTAGGCTGGGGGGAGGCACCCAAAGAGGGGCAACCATTGCCCCCTGCACGGGCAGGTGATTGCACGGCTTCGGACCCTCTCTCCCACTCTGATTTGTGTCACCGTCTTTCTATCCTTCGGGGCTCCCAGGTTCATTGCTGAGCCTCCGGTGACAGCCGGCGGTGGAACATTAACCCTCTCCGGGGACCGATGCCATTGCCCAGCAGCCCGGCCCGCTCCCCGAGCCACCCTCCACCTGCGCTCCGTTTGACCTTGGGAGTTGATGTCATTTAGGGGGGGGTTGGCAAGAGGCCAGCAGGCGGGCAGGCTGCCTCATGGAAAAGGTATGCTTATAATCTCTTTTTACGGGCTTTCCTATCCTCGGTGGGAAAAGCAGGCAATGGGCTTTTTTGTTCAAGTGTTTTGCTCGGATGCAGCAAAATGGAGTACATCTCTCTCTCTCTCTCTCTCTCTCTCTCTCTCTCTCTCTCTCTCACTCACACACACCACCAGTTGCTGGAACCAGCCCCTAACAAAGCTTTGCCCTCCCAACCTGGGAACAGAGAGGAAAGACACCTTTGCGGGATTAAAATTGGACCACAATTTACTGGCATGAAATTCACTGAATTCAACGGTTAAACATCCCTTAAACTAGGGGGCCTGAATGTAGTGCACACGGATCAGTTTATGTAGTCAGTGGTTCTCAACCCGTGGGTCCTCAGATGTTGGGTCCTCAGACTGCATCTCCCAAAAACCCCTTCCAGGACAGTGAGTGGTGGAGGCTTCTGGGAATCTGTCCTTCCAGTGAACATTCGGGGTTGATTTCTTTCAGGATGGATAAGTTTGATCTCCTTGCATTCCAGGGGACTCTCAAGACTCTCCTCCAGCCCCACAGCTCAAAAGCATCAATTCTGTGGTGATCAGCCTTCTTTATAGTCCAGCTCTCACTTCCATACAGCACTACTGAAGATATGATATCCAGCTGCAAGTTGTTGCCTTTTCCTTTGGATCCCAGAGCTGAGAGAGAGAGAGAGAGGGAGGGAGGGAGGGAGGGAGAGAGAGGTTCACCATCTCTTGGCTTAAGTGATGCAGAAAGTTCATCTGTATCCAAGTTGCCTGGCTTCATCTCTTCTCCTTTACAAGGTCTTGGAAAATTGGCCTCCTCATCTCCGAAGGATGTCACCGTTGGCATGGAGAACCTGCCAGGACTGGGAGTCTTTCCCACTTCCGAGCACACGCCCATCCCGTGCAGGTGTTGGGAGGGGGATGTCCATCAGGAGGACAACAGCTGGATGTGATGCCCCATCAAATAAAACTTTTTGGGAAGAGTTCCATGTTCCTCCCTTCTGGAAGGATGCATGTGGACCCTCACAGAGTGAGAGGAGCAATAACACCTTGCCGAGTTGACCTAGGTATGACAAAAACACCGGCACTGTGGAATGCTGAAGACCATTCGTTGAGCACAACACGTGGCATCATCATGGTGAGATAAGAGAGAAGCTGGGACTGAAAACAGCTTGCATCACAGTGGCATCACAACTAGAACTCCCTGCCACAAGAGGTGGCGATGGCATCCAGCCTGGATGCCTTCAAAAGGGGATTGGACAGATTCCTGGAGGAAAAGTCCATCCCAGGTGACAAACCATGATGGAGATGTGTCATCTCCAGGCTTAAAACTGGGGTACTTCAAGGGCCAGATGCAGGGGAGTGGGATCAGGAGACAGAGATCTAGTCTCATGCACTCCCAAACGCATCTCGTGGGGCCACTGTGAGATTCAGGAAGCTGGACTAGATAGTCCTTTGGCCTGATCCAGCATGGCTCTTCTTATGTTCTTATGTTATGTTCTTAAGATCTACTACAAAGTAGGGGCGGGCTGGCAGGGAACAAGAAGAGACTGAGAATTTTTACTTTGTTTGCTGCGTCCCTGGTGTTATTTTATTCATTTATTCATTATTGTTTTTAAACAATCCTGATATGCTCTCTTTCTTCCCATCAGGGACCCAAGGCAGCTTACAACAGATGAAACAGATCTAAATAAAAACAGAATATAAACACATTAAAAAAACAATTAAACATGGATTAAGATTAAAAATCAAGTTCTAAAACAGTTCAAAGAATTGTTTTGCATCATCCCATCACCATCCAATGTGTGGCTGAAGCACCATCTTTGGTCTGTATGGAAGGTGCCTCCATGAAATCCATCTTATAGATCTAATTGTATTTTGTATTTTGTGGCCGGATGGGTGGGGTATTAAATAAATAAATAAATAAATAAATAAATAAATAAATAAATAAATAAATAAATATTTCTTCCAAGATCTTTGGTATCAAATGAAGACCGTCCAGTTCTGGGAAACCTCTGGACCAGCCAATTTTATTACGCCTTATTTATTAGCAATCTTGTCTGTCTCCTTCATGACTGAACATCAAGTTGGTTATCAACGTTTTCTTTCTCCTTCATGACTGCTCTTTTTTCTGTGCCGTTTCTTGCCAGTTTAGTTTTTATTTTATTGAAAATATATGATGTAAGTCCCCTGGAGAATTTCAGTTTGAAAAAAAAACATGAAAGGCAAGCTATTACAGGGCTGAGCAAAAGCAAATGGATAATGGAATTGATCATAAGAAGAAGAATGGAGTGTCAATTCTAACTCCTGGCAACACTTTTCCAGGAATTTTCGAGGTATAGGATATTCAGAAGCGCTTTACTGGATCAGTACTTCCAAAAATATTGATATTGTTCTGTTCATAAAGAGAAGGAAAAAAAAATCTCACCTCAGGGGAAATGCAGTATAATAAGGCAGTCCACGCCGGCATCTACTCACACAAAAGGAAAGCCGATCAGGAATAATAAAAATAAAAATAAAAATAAAAATAAAAATAAAAATAAAAATAAATGGAAAGGAGGATGTGTGTGCTTGCTATTCTCAAAGGCAACCTCATCTCAGTTTCCTGGAAACTGAAG
Organism: Phrynocephalus versicolor; assembly: GCA_023846285.1. Lineage (NCBI taxonomy): Eukaryota > Metazoa > Chordata > Lepidosauria > Squamata > Agamidae > Phrynocephalus > Phrynocephalus versicolor. The sequence goes on along the minus strand of JAHTLZ010003129.1, from coordinate 160,258 downwards.
AAGAGAAGAAGGGTGTGCATAATTTGATGGACCCCACAGAGAAATATGAGATGCTGCCAGTTTCTGCATCTACCAGTTTCAATGTTATCAACTGGGGCAGGCAGAAATAGATATCTTGGGTATTAGATAGGACTTATTTTTTAAAAAAACCTAGTGCTATCTAGAGATCCCTGATATTACTTGAATCAGAATAACTGGAACAGTTGGAAGGAGTCTCTAAGGCCATCACGTCCAACCTCCTGCTCAAGGCAGGAATCAAACACAAAGCTGATCTGACAGATGGCAGTCCCATTTTCTCTTGAAGGCCTCCAAGGTGAGAGTTTTCACCACCTAAGGTCATGGGTTCTATTGTCATACTGCTCTAACAGTTCAGAAGTTACCTGTTGGATCTCCCCTCCTGGTACTAACCAGATCTGGTGTAGCTTCAGAAATCAAGATAAAAACAGGAAGTGGTGGAGTTTTGTCCATCACCACAGATGGTGGCTCCAAAGATCAACCCACAGGGTGCAAAATCAGTGCGTGGCTCTCGCTTGTCAAGGGTTTCCCCATCCGGGTTCCCCCCCCCCAATCTAGGGAAAGTTTAAAAGGTTACTTTTGTTCATCTCTTCCATGGGGGTGGGGTGGGGAATCCCAAATCTGGAAAGTTGGAATGTAAAAGGATGTGAGATGGACAGCTTTGCCCTTTTCCAAAGGATGGGCAAAAGGTATGTTTTCCATTCATCCTTGATCCGACGGTGCCAAGACGTGGAAATTTTGCTCCCGGGGAAGAAAGAGAAACGAATTGATTTTCCATTCCTACAGTCCCTCCTTGACTTCTTCCAATCTCAGATCAGGGCCGGCTACGCCTAGGTGACGAGGACCACGCTGAAAGATGATGGGCAGGCTTTTTTCTTCCAGCCGGGCTTGCAAGGAAGGTTTTTTTCCCCAGGGCTCAGCAATTAAGACATCCCCGCCCAGCAAACCCATTCTCTTTCCGAGGCATGCAAAGGCATGATCACCCCACCCCTCCTTGGCTCACCCGCCATGGAAAAAAAGGGGGGGGAGGGCTACACGGACCTGCAGCTGTTCTCACTCTGGCATTTATAATTTTATTACTCAAATACGAACTTTTGTTCCCCGTCCAAGGGTAATGAAAACACAATATTTCAATATAAAAATCCCCATTTACCTTTCAAGCCCTTTTCCTGTCCAAAAACATTCCCAACCGATTTGTGTCCAAGACGGCTCTGCCTCCCATTATTCACGTCCTTGTACGCATTAATAGGTGCTAATTCTCCCTCTGTGACATCATCACCGGCTCCCATGGCAACCAGCTGTGATGTCACAAACACAAGAAAATCCTTCCCTCCACCCACCCCCAAACCCCCCGAAGGGCCTTGGGGAGGCATGATTAATGAGCTGATAATGGAAGGGCCCATCCGCAAAATGTCTCTGGGCCCGGATTATGGACCCACAAGACCTGGATGCAATCTTTCTCAGCCGTCAAGTAAGTTCAGACCACAGGGAGCAAACCATTTTGATTTCTTGTATTTGTGGTACTATCACTTCCCTTGATCTAGACACTATAGTTCTGTTGATACAACCAAGAATCACATTGGCTTTCCTGGCCACCGCATCACACACATCATATTGAAGAGGGAACAGGTTTGTTTTCCATGGCTTCAGAGACTAGGACTCAGGGCAATAGTTTCAAACTACAGGAAAAGAGATTCCATTTGAACATTCGGAAGAACTTCATGACAATTAGAGCTATTTGGCAGTGGAATATGCTGCCATGAAAGAGGGTGGTGGAGTCTCCTTATTTGGAGGTTTTTAAGCAGAGGCTGGATGGCCATCTGTCGGGGGTACTTTGATGGGGGTTCCTGCATGGCAGGGGGTTAGACTAGATGGCCCTTGAGGTCTCTTCCAACTCTGTGATTGTATGATCTCTGATCTCTGATCTCTGATCTATTTATTTGTTCTTTTTATTATTATGATTTGATTATTTGGTTTGATTGATTAGTTTTTATTTACTATTTTAAGTTGTTTAATCTGTTTTTGTATTTTGTATATGTTTGTAAACCTCCCAGAGTAGCTTTTTTATTTTATTTATTTTATTTATTTATTATTGTATTTATACCCCGCTTATCTTTTATACGAAACTCTAAGCGGCTTACACAGGGCGAACAAGTGCCAGTAAACACAAACAATAATTATATAATATACAACAAAGAATAATTAAACAATTAAAAGCCTGTGCATCCAAAAAACCGGCAATACGATAACTATCAAACCAAGCGACTATAAGAACATAACCGTACAATACACATAAACACAGTCGCTCGGGAGTTGGAGATGGCGGGACCTAAAAAAAAAAATTATTAGATGGTTGCAGTATATAAATCAAATAAATAAATAAATAAATAAATAAATAAATAAATAAATAAATAAA
>JAHTLZ010003129.1:96031-134231 GCA_023846285.1 Phrynocephalus versicolor | reverse complement strand
TGATGATGATGATGATGATGATGATGATGATGATGATGATGATGATGGCAGCAGCGCTTTTATCATTTCTGGCCCATGAATTCCTGAACGGTCAGGTCCGATCTAGTGAAATTGGGACAAATCCACTTTCCCCCAAATTCTCCCGAATTTCTCTTTTGAAAAGTTTGCGGGCAAACATTTCTCCGCACAGTCCCGTTTCTCACTTCTCAGTTTTCTTTTCTAGCCCTTCAAGAATCTGCCGGGGAAGGTGCCATTAGGGACATTTCCCATGCCGTGCCTGAAACTGTGACCCCATCTGGTGCATTTTTGCATTTCGATGGCCAAGGTCTGATCACAATTTTAGAAAAAAATTGCAAAATTTGCTTTTTCCGAGTGTTCACTGCATAGAGGCAAGAGCACAAAGAGAAAAAAGGGGGGAGTACCATCAAAATGGGGAGGGGGAAAACTTCCTCAGCTTCTTCATCCTTTGGTAAAAGGATCATCCTTCAAATGTCAGAGAAAAGACAGAGGATGCTGGGATGTCACAATCCCAGGAGAAAGAATGCCTCCCATCCACCTGGATTCTCCTCCTCCTCCTCCTCCTCCTCCTCCTGAAACCCACAACTTGCTGTCAAGGTAACAGCCATTTCCACAATATTGTTGCCGTGCCGAAACTGCTCTCACCAAGTTCCGGGGCTGAACAAATATGTTTTTCCACCTGCAGGAGCGAACCGTTGGCGACGGCGTTCCAGGATGGATCTGGGGTGGGTCGTAAAAAAGCTTGCGGTCACCTATATATTTTATTTTATGCAGGCGCTTAACACAATATATTTTACAAATGTGCTAATGCTCCATAAATCACCACACAAGCAGTTTGCCGTTGCTGGTGTGTGTGTGTGTGTGTGTGTATCCCCGAGGACTGGATGCTCACTCACATAAGCCACCGGTGGACATGTGGACACAGACATGGATGGGTCTCTCTCTGTCTCCCGACCACAATATTGTGATGATGGGGGGGGGGATGGTCCATCCTTTGCTACCACAAGCATCTTCCTGGGAGGTCTTCAGCCTCAGCTGGACAAGAGCTGTTGATTTTCTGTCAGTTTTAAGGACAGCAAGATCCAGAGCTTGGAAAAGTTACTTCCTAAGTAACTTTTCAGTACAGTAGGACCCCTGTATCCACTGAATCATTATCCACTGATTCAGTTATCCACGGTTGGCAGAGGAAAATATAAATGAATAATTCAGCAGACGCAAAGCAAGCCACTGTCACAAAACAGCAACTGTAAAGCAAACTACTGTTGCAAAACAGCACCTGCAAAGCAAGTTAGGGGGGTCTCTTTTATCCACGGTTTTCATTATCCATGGGAAGCCTGGGAAGCATTCTCCAGCGGATACTGGGGTCCTACTGTATTTAATGGGGAATTCATAGAAGCCTTACCCAAAATACCCCCCTCTCTCTTAGAATAAATCTGGTTTTGTGTAACAGGGTTGATCAAATTCCATCAGAGGAGATGGATCCGGTTGCTCAGGCAATTCCGTAGATGCAGACACATGGGACTTGCCCCCAACAAAAAGTCCACACCCACACACCCCAAAAGACCTTCTGTAGGTTGCATGCGGCCCAAGAAGGTGTAGCAGTAAAAGAATAGCGATGTGGTCTAACATACATGGTTAGTTTGTTGGATTTGAGCCAGCTGTGATGGTTCAGCAGGTGAATTCTCTATTCTACCAGGGCTGGGGGTGGCTGCAAATCTATTCTGAAGTAACCAGACATTCTTTCCCTGAATTCAGAGAGAGCCCCACCTCTCTGCACAGGGCTTCCCCCCCTCTCCAGAACCTGTTGAAATCTGAAAGCACTTGTGTTTATCAGTTTGAGGTTTGATCTGTTCAACAATAAGTAAAGTAAGCACTTTATGCTTTCCACTTCTGATGTCTCAGAGGCAGCTATTGAGACTGTAAGTGCCAGATAATGAGAAAAAGGGGGGCATACTAATGTGGGGGACTTGAAGCTATTTTGCTCTGCAATGCCCTGCACTTCTGCTGTCTGGCTAGGGGAAATTAACCAGACATTCACAACTATGCAGCATTATCTTCCCATCCTTGTTTCCCACCTTTGTCTTGAAAACACTGTACATTTTGCATGTTTTCTAATTTATTTATTTATTACTTATTTATTTATTCGATTTTTATACTACACCATCTGACCAAGGTGGTTTACAAAAAGTTAGAGCATAAGCAATACAAAACAATGCAATTAAACAATATACTGTACAATGTAAACAAATACAAGAATTTAACCAAATACAGTGGTACCTTGTATAAAGGAATTAATTCGTTCCAAATAAAATTCTGTTAAGCAAATTTTCCTTTATACAAATTCCCATAGGAATGCATTGAAAACAGAGTAATCCCATTTTATGTTGTACAGATTTTCCCCATAGGCGATTATGTTAAGCAAATTTCCCCTATCTCCAGAATTTTTTATGTTGTACAAATTTTATGTTATACAAGCTGTCTGTTATACGAGGCTCCACTGTATAATTAAATCTCAAACAAGCCAAGAATAATACATCAAATATAAAATATAAAAACTGAATCAGAGAATTGAAAGATGATACACACTAGTCAGGGAAAGCATGTCTATACAGCCAGGTTTTAAGGTTTTTTAAAAAACTTGTAGCGTGGGGGCCAAACCAATCTCAGGGGACAGCTGGTTCCATGGTCCAGGCTTCCCTTCCTCACCTCCTCCGGCAGTGGGCCACTCACAGTGGGTCAACCATGCATGCATTTTCTAATGCATGCATTGACTTGTACACCTGATTAGAGATGGGCACGAAACGAGCAATTTTTCATTTTCGTTTTTGTTTTTTCATTTTGTTACGTAACAAAATGAAAAACAAATTTCTGCCTCCAAATGAAACGAAATGAACAGAAACACCAGAAATTTTGTTGTCTGTTTCGTTTTTGTTACAGGCAGTACATTGAATTGTAGAGATGGGAACGAAACGTGCAATTTTTCATTTTTGTTTTCATTTCTTCATTTCGTTAACACCGAAACAAAAACCGAATTTTTTGCAAAAATTTGCAAAAAAGAAAACGAACCAAAATGGACCCCCTAAACGACAAACGACAAACGAAACACCATTTTTTTGAGTCGTGCCCATCTCTACACCTGATATTTCTCCCCATTGTGTCGAAAGGGCTCAGAGGGGAGCCCTTTCTCGAGAAAAGCTGCCAGAGATGCCAAGAGGGCTGCTTTCAGCAACACCGCTGAATGCAAGCACACGCTTTGCAATCTCTAGATGGACGTCGCCACAATTACCTGTGGGGTAAAGAGGCAGGGATAGGATTTAAATAGGAAACCGGGGCTCCTTCTCTTTCACTTGGGTCTGGGAGGCAAATGTTGAAAAGATTAGCAGCCCGAGCTCAGAATTTCAACAGCAATACCAGCTGGTATTTAATATATTCTATAATAATGAATTCTGGCCACAGCCGTTTCCTAGCAGTCATTATTTCCCCCCACTTCAGACACATACGTATTTTTCAGATCCTTTACCCCTCACCTTCAAGTGGATTGTCCCATGCATGGCTTCTGGAGGGCCTCCAACAGGCTAGGTAAAAGGTAAAGGTAAAGGTTCCCCCTGCACATGCGTGCTAGTCATGTCCGACTCTAGGGGCGGTGCTCATCTCTGTATTCAAGCCGAAGAGCCAGTGTTGTGCAAGTCCTTGGCCACGGGGCCGGCATGGCTCCAAGGAAACACTGTTTTACCTTCCCACTTTTTACGGTAGTACCTATTTATCTACTTGAACTTACATGCTTTCAAACTGCTAGGTTGGCAGGAGCTGGGGTTATCAGCGGGAGCTCGCTCCGCTGTGTGGCCCCTGGGATTTGAACCGCCAAGCTGCCGACTTTGCAGCTGACCGTTTTCAGAAGCCTTTGTCCACTGAGCCACCACACCCCTCTTCTGAGAGCGTAAGGGCCTAGCAAAAGTGCAACCACGAGCAGGACCTTTGCTACTAGTCCCACACATGGTTTAGTCTGCAACGTTCTCTGTTCCGGTCAGGAAGTTCCGCCCACTTTATTGGCCCACCGACATGATTTTCAGCCGAGAAGGCTAAGTTCAATCTTCCTTGTACCAAATATTCCAATCTCCCCTGTCCCGGCCTCAAGGCAGCCTAGAACTAGAGTGAAACAGAGAGATGGGCACAACGCGCTTCATTGCGCTTCGCCAAAGTTCATACACACGGCACCACAGGTGTCCCACTGCCCTTCCCCCTCCCGTCCTCCATCTGGCTGCCCTACTCATAAACCAGGACGCACTGGCTGGGCTCTCCTGCAGTAGCTACCCATTCAGACAAGGAGGCAGGACACAGATTCTTGCCGAACAGACACTGAGAGCTTGGTTGCCAAAAGAAGCGGGGAAGGGAAGCCAGAACTGTGCTGTGTGTATGCATTTTGACGAAGTGCTCAACTTTCAGATAAACTTACCTGGATGACTGAGATTCTTCACAGAATGATGCGTTCTGTTTTTTCAGGTGGTCACGTGATGTTTGATGTGTAGTTAGCGCCCCGGTGACAGGGGAGTATTTTACTTCTCTGCGTCCGTCCCAACTTGCTTACTGCACATCTTTTCCCTTGTGGCGAACACCTGCGTTGCAGCCAGGTAGCAGTTTTTCTTCTTAAAATCAATTGTAATTACAGGCGGAAAGCCAGTAAAAATTGTGCCGGCATGCCGGTATGCCACCAATTCAGTAGCATAAACGATTACCAAGGCAGAACTACAGGAAGCGGCAGAAAAAGAGGTACGAATTTAATTGGTGCGAATTTTCTGGGGTTGCACCTCATTTGATGCGTTAAAAACTGCGCATCAACAACAGAAGTATTTTAACACAACCCCTAGGGGTGGTACAAAATGCTGTGGTTAAAGTGCACTTCCGGGGGCTTGGTTGGTCAGGGTACCAAAATACTGCTCTTCGGAGTGAAGGCACAATCTTATGCTGCGCAGTCTTTCGCAGCAAAAAGAGCAGTAAAATCATCGTGAGACTGGGGCCAAAGACAGGATACCTTCAAAACGAGAGCTGTCCTCTATTAGATAGGTCACCTGGGCTCCCTTATATAGCTACTGTCAGGATTGGTGGCCTCTGTCAGTGGTTTTTATCCCGTGGCTCTTCTGATGTTTTGGACTGCTACTCTCTGAAATCCACATCAACAAAGGTCAAGGCTTCTGGGAGAGGGCATCCAGAAGGTCTAGAAGGCAAAAGATTGAGGACCACCAGTACACACTTAAAAATGTCCCCCCCCCTGGACCCAATCGGCTCTCTACATCCTCCCATCTCCTCCTAAGAAGCCTTGATCCTTTAGGGCAGTGGTTCCCAACCTTGGGCCCCCAGATGTTCTTGGACTACAACTCCCAGAAGCCGTCACTGCACTAGCCAGAATTTCAGGGAGCTGAGGTCCAAGGACATCTGGGTTCTCCCCAAGGTTGGGAACCACTGCTTTAGGGAGGGAGCGGGCAAGATCCTTGGTGCTGCAAGACCACCCTCCTTCTCTCCTGGCCTCCCATGCTTTGATCCTCCACTTGGCAGCAGAGGGCAGTGGTCACCCTGTCTTGGATTCTGCTGGCTTCCCCCATCCATCCGTCTGTCTGTCCGTCCGTCCGTCCGTCCGTCCGCCACCCTTTCCCAAAGAGCTGCGCAATTATTGGGCTCAGAGAAGAGGTGTCGTGCGTGTCTGCTCAGCTCCTGCCCGCCTGATTTGTCTTGGCTTCCATTTCCTAACATGCCGTGGGAAGGACTCCGAAAGGAAATGGGTGTGATCGCTCATCAAGCCACAAGTTTGTCCTCTCTCTCTCTCTCTCTCTCTCTCTCTGGGGGGGGCCCCCCCCCCCACCCACCCGAAGAGGGTCTGGGAGCAGATTGCGGTAAACTCACGATGGCATCTCAAAAATAACGGCTCCAGATGTTGCGCTGGAGACCTCCCTCCCCCTCTTCTGGTATGAGATCTGCCACAGGTTTCTCGCTCTGGAATGAACGGTGGAGAAAGTTTCCACTGGTTCACCGAGGAAAGGAAATGATTATGAGTATCATTGTTGTTAGTCTCTCTCTGTGTGTGCATGTGTGTGTGTGTGTGTGTGTGTGTGTGTGTGTGTGTGTGTGTGTGTGTTCATTTGCATGCGTGCAGAGCGGAAAAGCTGCTTTTTGGACTACTGATCCCAGTATCCTGAGCCAATGTGCTGAGCTAGGGAAGGTCCCTTTTTTGGACTCTAGATCCTGCTTTCTGGACTACAGATCCCAGTCTCCCCATCCAGTGGCCAGAGCTCGGGAAAGTTGCTTTCTGGACTACAGATCCCAGTCTCCTCACCCAGTAGCAAGAGTTTGGGAAAGTTGCTTTCTAGACTACATAGCCCAATCTCCCCACCGAGTATACAGAGCCTGGCAACAATGCTTTCTGGACTACAAGCATAGTTTTCAGATTGTTGCCATTGAGTGCTTCATGCCCAAATAACATTGCGCACCCAGCCCGGAAATGAGGTGAGACAACTTCATGTTGGGAACATAGGGCCACAACTTTAATGAATAATAACAATGCATAACTCGAAGAACTGCCAAGGGGACCTCGACCCGTAATACAAGGAGGTGTGCCATCTCTCTGATGCGTATTCAGCGAGCTTCACTCCTCCAAAGGATGCCGCCCACCTGTTCAGCATCCTTTGAGCATGAGTGAATCTACTCGCCCCAAAACAGCCCTCGGTTCGGCCTGAAATTAACTTGATAATAACTGTATTAATCCTAATCCTAAGGTGTTTAATTATCCGAGGGCTGAACGGCACCTGAATACCCATACCTCCTGTGCTACCTGCCCACAAGGGTTGTGTGACCAGGCTAACAGAAGGAAAGCCCTCCCTACACTGAAAGGAGAAAATTGGGCTGGGCAAAACCACATGAGCACTCAAGCCCAATGGGAGTAGCCACCTAAAATTCCCATCTGGCCCCGTAGTGACCAGCTAGCCTCATTCTCCTGAGGTAAGGGTGGGAGGGTGGGGTGTTCGCCTCCAGAGATAAGGACGCTGGGGAAGGCAGGGGCCAGTTTAAATAAGCTCATGCATCCCTGCTTCCCAGGACCCAGATCAGCGCAAATTTTTCGCACCAACTGGCCGGACAGGTGGGGAAATTAAGCCCCGCCCATGAACAGGTCACTGTTGGAGCAGCTATTCCCTCGTTTTTCCTTCACTCCTGGTTTTGCATGAGTGGTTAACGTCATGTTCAGGATCTGACAGGAAGGGAAACGCCCGCAAATTAATGCATCCTTCGTAAAGCCTGTTCTCGTGTGTTTCGTTCACGAAACCATCTGATGCTTTGCACCTGCTAGACTCCCCGGATTCCTTCTGAAATCGGTGTACAGGGGACAGCTGGAATCCTCCCCCAAAATATTTATTTCTCTGCCCAGCCCCTTTTTACAACCGGCGTCTTGTTCACACACATATTTGTAACTAGGGAAGGCCTCTTTCCATTCTTTTTCCTCCGTTTCACTGTCCACAGGGCTGAATGAGAACGAGATGCTCCCAACCCCACCCCTCTGATGGCTTAAGATGCAGAGGACTGCCCCTGTCACAACCTGAGCAAAAGAGCGTGAGTTCAACTCAAACAACCCGTTGCCAATAATGCATCATTTGGCCCTGAATCCATCACCCTGTTCCTGACAATGGCCAACCGGATGCCTGTAGGAAGCACACAAGCATGGTAGGAGAGGAATCACATCACTGCATTGCTCCGTAGCCCACGGCCCTTCAGTTCAGAAGGGCCAGGATTTTACAGAAGAATTTCCCCAAAGTCAAAGCAGTACAAGTGCCAAGTTCACTGCGATAGAATTGCCATAGGGTTGGACCATGGGACCTTGGACATCTTCTAGTCCAAACCTCTAGCACTTGTTGTTGTTGTTCAGTCGTTCAGTCGTGTCCGACTCTTCGTGACCCCATGGACCAGAGCTCACCAGGCCTTCTTGTCTTCCACTGCCTCACGGAGTTTTGTCAAATCCATATTTGTTGCATTGATGACACCGTCCAACCATCTCATTCTCTGCCGTCCTCTTTTCTTTTTGCCTTCAATCTTTCCCAAAAGCAGGGACTTTTCCAAGGACTCCTCTCTCCTCATGGGGTGGCCAAAGTGCTGGAGCCTCAGCTTCAAAATCTATCCTTCCAGTGAACATTCGGGGTTGATTTCATTCAGGATGGATAGGTTTGATCTCCTTGCAGTCCAGTGGACTCTCAAGACTCTCCTCCAGCACCACAGCTCAAAAGCATCGATTCTGCAGCGATCAGCCTTCTTTATAGTCCAGCTCTCACTTTCATACATCACTACTGGAAAAACCATAGCTTTGACTATTGTGACCTTAGTTGGCAAAGTGATGTCTCTGCTCTTTAGGATGCTACCTAGGTTTGCCCCTAGCACAGGCATGTCCAAACTTCAGCCTTCCAGCTGTTTTGGACCGCAACTCCCACAGTCCTTTGTCATTGGCAATCTAAGCTTAGAATTCTGGGAGTTGTGGTCCAAAACATCTGGAGGGCCGAAGTTTGGGCACACCTGCCCTTGTACCATCAGCTCCTTAAAAAGATGCAATTCCTTGTGTATTCAGTAGAGATGGGCACAAATAAAAAAAATGGCATTTAGTTTCTCGTTTGTCGTTTGGAGGGTCCGTTTCGGTTCGTTTCCATTTTTTGTGAAGTTTTGCAAAAAATTCGTTTTCGTTTTTGTTCGTTTCGTTACCACTTTGTTACCATTTATTTCATTTTTTGTGATTTTTTTTTAGGATTTTAAGCAATTCACTCATATTTCAGCAACGGAAACGAAACGCACAACAAAATTTCCGGTGTTTCTGTTTGTTTCGTTTCATTTTAGAGACAAATTTCGTTTGTTGTTTTGCCCATGAGGCAAAGCAAAAAGCAAAGTGTTCTGCTTACATACTACCCCATACTACTTCACGTAGTCTCTGGGCAGTTTACAGTTTAATTATAGTATACAGGCTACACATTGCCCCCCGTCCCCCAGCAAGCTGGATACTCATTTTACCGACCTCGGAAGGATGGAAGGCTAAGTCAACCATGAGCCTGCTACCTGGGAATGAACACCAGGCCGTGAGCACAGTTTTACCTGAAGTACGGGCATTACACCAACTAGAGACCTGGTTTCCTGATGCTACTCCCCTGTGTCTGGCATTTTGAGGTATCCCCCTTTTAAGCCTGGAGATGACATGTCTTCCCAGCATGGCTTGTCACCTGTGATGGAATTTTCCTCCAGAAATCAGTCCAATCCCCCTTTAAAGGCTAGGTGCTGTCACCCCATACTGTGGCAAAATTCTAGAGCATGAGCTATCTAAGGATCTTCTACCACTGATACCCTACCACGCCTGGATGCAAAATTGCTGACTGGTCACGTGGCTCAAGAATGAATAGATCCAGTGGGGAAATTAGGTGCAGGTTTTAGCTTTCATTAAGCCTTTGGCTGTCTACCTTCGTCTGCTTTCATGCTTTCTTCTTTTTCTCTACCAACTGCCACCTAGTACATGTTTTCCGATACAAGTGGTACCTTGTATAAAGGAATTAATTCTTTCCAAATGAAATTATGTTAAGCAAATTTTCCTTTATACTAATTTACCCTAGGAATACATTGAAAACAGAGTAATCCCTAATCGCAACCATTTTTTATGTTGTACGGATTTGCCCCATAGGCGATTATGTTAAGCAAATTTCCCCTATCTCTGGGATTTTTTTTATGTTGCACATATTTTATGTTACACAAAGCGTTTTTTTATATGAGGGTCCACTGTATCAGGATTTTTTTTTACCTCTTGCCCCATTCTGGAGCAAACTTTCCTCCTCAACCAGCAACTAAAAGGTACTTTCTCTTGTATTCCAATGCCTTCCATTCCTGTTGGCAAATCTGAAGGAAAAAGAAAAAGATTGCCGGTTGGATCTATGTTTCCGTTGACGTAAACCTGCATCTTAAATAAAGAAGCCAGTTTTAACAGGGAGGGTGGCTTGGTTGGTTCTGTTGGACCTCTTGGGGCCTTTAGATAGGGTTGACTATAGAATCCTTCCAGCTCATCTCTCCGAGATGGGACCTGGAGACACCCTTTCATGGTGTGCCCATGCTGCTGTCTCAAGAACCTGCTCAAGGTCATCAGCCCCACCCCTTTCACAGATGTACATGGTGGGGACGCAGGAGAGAGGGCCTTCTCTGTGGCTGCTCCCAGACCTTGGAACTCCATCCCACTGGAGGCCAGGCTGGACCCCATCTTTGCTGTACTCCCGCAAGCAGGCAAAGGCTGCTCTTCAGGCCAGCTACCCCTCCGTGACTGGCTACACAATCGTGCCTTTCAGGTGAGATGGCTATGCATTACCGCGCTGACTGGGTCTTGAGTACTACTTGGTGTTGACCACCTGTCAGAGTGGTGCTTGTTTGATCCTTTCAAATATTTGTGTATCCGACATTTTGATCTTTAAATATTGTCCATTAATGATGCAAGCTGCCTTGGGCCCCTTTTAAGGAGGAAGGCGGGATAATTTTTTTAAAAAAACTAAATAAAGACCGGGCAAGCTGTTGTGAGGAAGAGCTTCAGCCTGGAATGGGCATTGGGCTGCAACGAGGGAGACACAGTCTGCTTACTTAGGTTTGCCGGGCCAGGTGTTGACTTTCCAGGCACTCCAGGGGGCGATGTTGAGCCACCTCAAACCCAACTGAAGGTCCCTTGGCTCCTCACTGGTCTTCAAATCTTGCCAAGCCTATTGGACCGTCTGCATGCCGCACCGTCGGTCTACCAAGCAGAGGAGTCCCCTGTCTACCTCTGGCCTTGCTTCTGCCACCGTGAAACTAAACGGCACGTTTACAGCGCGTTTCAAAATGGGAAGCCAAGGAGGTTTCCATCTGACTCTTAGCACAGCACCGGGTGGATGGTTCCCAGCATCTGCGAAACATCCACTTTCGAAGGCATGAGCTCTTTGGAAGGTTTGAGCTCACCCATGGGGACCGGCTTATTAAAATGTGTGTTACTTACGGGTCTGACGCCACACACACACACACACACACACACACACACACACACACACACACACACACCTCCAGGAGGAATGGGAGCTGGAGATTTGCAGAGCTTGAGATGATGCCTGGTGCCCACCCAAGAAGAAAAAATATTACTGCTTACAAACCTCTCCTCCCCCCTCCGCCACTCGCTTCTGACATGACCGTGAGGTGACAATTTGTCACCGTTTAAGCATTCCACTGCAGGAAAAGGAAAAACCCTGCCACAGATTTGACAGTGGTGCTGAAATTGCACAGGGGGGAGGGGGAGAAAAGGGCCAGTTAGTTTTCAACGGTGGCTGGTCGAACGCTTTCAGAAAGCTCCAAGCTGGAGCGTGAGTGCCGCCACCTTCCCTTCTGGTCGGTGCTTCCCAGGATATGGTTTTCAGAACAGTGCTCCTTCTGAACGCCTTCTGTTCCTCTCATGTGCCGTTCATCTGCCTGAACCTCTTCGGCTAAAGGTGACCGCTTGGGCCTTTGTAGCCGATAGCTAGGGTCTGCCCGGCTTGCGCTGCTCTGTGTGACTGGTTGTGCAACTGGTTGCAGGTACGTTGATGGGACAGGGTGTCTTCTGGAGCCTGGGGAAGCTCGTGCAGCTCTCCTTGTGGGCCAAACAGGATCTTAGCCCCTGTGCCTGAAGAAGCGTCGTGCAACATGACTTTCCCTGAAATAAATTTTCAGATATAGATGCCAACATTTTTATTGTCTTGTTTGTTTCATTTGTTCTTTGTTGTTCGTTTGAAGATAGGTTGCTGATCTGATCAACCTCCTGTAAGCCGCCCAGAGTTCCCTGGGGAAGATGGGCGGGGTATAAATCCAATAATAAATAAATAAATGTGCTTGTCTCAAAGATAGCACCTTTTCAAAGATTTGAAAGGTTGTCCTACAGAAGAATTGTAGGATCTGTTCTCCGTCATTTCAGAGTGCAGGAAGCGTAGTACAGTGACCCCCCCCTGCCTATCGCAGGGGTTAGGGACCCAATCCGACCCATGATAATTGAAAATCTGCAATATGTGGATGCAAGTTGGGGCGGGCCTGGGGACCTCATGTACTTACCCCAAGTCTGGCACTGTCCCGAATGGGCCTGTGAAGGCCGTTGCAGGCCCGTTCGGGACAGCGCCAATCCTAAGCTAAGTATGGGAGGCCTTTCCCCCCTTACCCCAGGGGGCCTTTTTCATATACTGCAGTCCCGCGATATAGTGGCACCACAGTATATGAACCGCGAAAGGGTGGGGGACCACCCCCACTGAGTGTCAGGAAAAAGCTCTTAACTGTTTGGATGAAGCTGTTTGGATGAACAGCGAAACGTTTCTATCTCTCAAAAAAGAAGTCCAGTAGCCATGACTCAACTCCCAGTTAAACGCACCTGGATGACTGAGAATCTTCACAGATGTTAGAGCAGTAGGACAACGGAAGCAACGGGTTGGATGGGTGTTGGTTTTGAGGGCCTCGTAGACACCTTCTGACTCCATTATGCTATGGTTCCATGAAGATACAGCCAGGGTCCCGCCTTTGTTCTGTGTTTGGTCTTTCTTGAAGCTAAAAATACAAACATTCCCCAGAGCAGAAAGGGATAAGATTTTTGGTTTGGCGCTAGACTATGAAGTTCTGTTCCAGGTACACGGTTTTAAATGGCTCTAAATCACTCCAGATTGCTTCCATCCCAGGATCTTTGGAGAGCAGGAGGGGCTTGAATATTTTAACGAGTAAGTAATAAGTGAACACACCCTTCTAGTGGGCTTTCCACAGGCATCTGGTGGGTCATTGTGGGAACAAAATATTGGACCAATTCAGCCTTGGGTATGATCGGGTAGCATTCCTTCGTTCTGCAAACTGATAGACTATCTCAGAATGTGGGACGGGAATTTCAGAGGTTTTTGGACTGCAAACTTCCACACTAGGGATGGGCACAAAATGAAAAATGAAATGCTGTTTCGTTGTGTCATTATGTAACGAAATGAAATGAGATGGGAAAAAACACCACAAGGAAGCAGCATTTCATTATAGACAAAACAAAATGGTGGGGTTTTATTTATTTATTTATTTATTTATCTTATACCCCGCCCATCTTCCCAAAAGGGAACTCTGGGCGGCTTACAATAAAAAAAAAAAACAGGTAATAAAAGCACTAAACAAGAGGAACAGGAGACAAGATGGCAGCAAAACCCAAGCACAGTAAGCGCGAGGAAAAAAAAACAGCAAACCATTTTGTTCCATCTGTAAGCCACTTGGGGTAGGGAATTTTTGTTTGTTTGAAAAAGCTCCAGTAGAATGCACCGGCAGCCCAGACTGTCCCCTTCCGCCATTGAGCAGTGTTCATACCAAGGAGGGGCAGAGGTGGGCTCTGTGTCTGCCCCCACCATCACCAGTCCCTCTCCTGCAAGACAATATGGCACCCCTCAGATGCTGTGCCCAGGGGCAGTTGTCACTAGAGACGGGCACGAAACGAACAATTTTTCATTTCCATTTTCATTTATTTGTTTCATTACATAACGAAACGACAAACGAATTTTGTCTCTAAAATGAAACAAAACGAACAGAAACACCAGAATTTTTGTCGTGCGTTTTGTTTCCATTACTGCAATATGAGTGAATTGCTTAAAATCCTTAAAAAATCACAAAAAATTGAAATAAATGGTAATGAAATGGTAACAAAACAAACGAAGATGAAAACGATTTTTTTGCAAAAATTTGCAAAAAACGGAAACGAACTGAAACAGACCCTCCAAACAACAAACGACAAACGAAATGCCATTTTTTTTATTTGTGCCCATCTCTAGTTGTCACCCTTTGCCCCCCACTAGCTACGCCACTGGAACCACATTTCGCTTACTGTTAGGTGGAACTCCCAGCATGGAAAAGTATGGTTCTGTAGTTCAATTGTTTTAATCCACCTGTGTTCAGATCTGCATATGCACTGACTCAGCTCAGTGGGATTTCAGATATTTGCAAAGATTACAAATATCACATCCCTGGAGTCTCCCTCTTTTGGTCAAAGCACCTAAGTCCTAAATGCAGGGGCCAGAGATTATGCTTGTGACCTTCTAAAGGCCAGTGAAGTGCTCTACTACCATGCCAGAGCGGAGCCCTTCAAGGGAAGCCGTCAGGACCAAAAGAGGGAGACTCCAGGGATGTGATATTTGCAAGCAGCAGAATGAGCTGAACTGTTCCACACCCTCTAAGGCTCACGCATGGATCTTTTTGCTTTTCTTGGCTGCTGGCAGCAATAAAATGGATTGGGATCTTTTTGACAGACATCTGTTTAAATACGTCTTAACTAGGGAAACCTTTTGGAAACATACCTTTCTCTTTGCATTTTAAAATAAGGGCTTAAATGCCTTGAGAAATGCAAATTTTCCTTCAAAAAAGTTTTTTTTTTAATTGAAAGAGGCCAATGAATGGAAAGCAGACTTCGTACAGGCCATTTTCCACAGTTTGCTAACGGTAACCGTGTGACCTCACTTTGAATGCCATAAATCAATCCTAGCGTTCCCCTGGTGAGACTCATTTCTGAGAAGTACGAAGGTACTCTTGCTTCCACCCACCAGGCTGAGTGTCCTGTCCGTCTCTCGCTCTCACTTTCAGAACACCGGCTGCTGGATTCGGGCACTTGGGTTTCTCAGCCTGGTCATAATCACTTCATTATTATTAATCACCATGGCAACAGAGTGGAAATTAATCATACCCTTTCAGATTTTTTTATTTTTTAAAAGAAAACATCACCATAGAAACCCAGTCGCCGAAACAAACAAACCGTACCCGCAAGGTTAGATTCCTAGAAATCGTATACAGATGATGTCATTTCTGACCAGCCGGGCCCCGTCACGGGCTGCCACTGACTATCCAGTAGCAATGCTTTAAATAGTCTCATGCTTTTCAGAGAGATCAGCTGAGACCCGGGCGGAACGACGAGGGTGGGCCAGAGGGAACGTTTTTAAGATCGGAACCAGCCTTGGAGCGCATGACATTGTTGTTGGCATTCCTTAGGAGCGTCCCCTGGGCATTGCGCACCTCAGCTGTTCCCAGAGAAGTAGAGCCAGCCCTGTTGTTAGGCAGGGCGAGGCAGTTGCCTCTTAGGATAAGTAGTAACTGAGCCTTCCCTTCCCTCTTAAAAGACCACGCTGGAGACGTGCTATGGATCCTGGATTTATGGACGAAACAAAGCCAAGTGAGGGCATTTCCCCCCCAAACAGGATGAGTTTGATTTAAAACACAATTTAAAAAATGGATTTAAATCAAAGTCTTTCCGGTCCCCTGATCATCCTTCTTGCAATCTGCTGAACATGTCCATATTGTGGGCATTTTTTCTTCAGGCGTGGTGTCCACTAGCTGTCGTCCTTCCTTAAGATAAGGTCTAGCCAGTGCTGAATAGGGGACAGCTAGTACCGAGGCTGGAAACCACTGGTGTAGAGTAGGGATGGGCACGGAACAGGAAAACCATGTTTTGTTTCATTTTGTTTCGTTTCTAGAGTAGTTTCATTTAGTTTAGTTACAAAACAAATTCTAAAGTAGTTTTGATATGAAACAAAATGAAATGAAATGCTAAGCTCCACTGGGTCCCACTGGCAATTGGAATTGGAAGATGATTGGGCAAGCGATAATGCTGCTGCCGCTTCCCATTGATTGGGGCCTCAAGGATGGAAACCATTGCTTTACGCCATGAAACTCCATCCTTCAATTGGTTCAGATGACCCTTCAAATCATGGTCTGGAGGAGCATCTGAATAAACCAAACCACGGTGCAGAGCAGTGATTTCCCAACCTGGGTAACCCAGGTGCTCCCAGGAGTCATGGCCAACCCAGGCAGTGGCGAAGGTGTCTGGAAAAGTTACACCAAGCACCTCAAAGGACCCAAGGTTGAGAACCACTGCCTTACAGAACAAACTGAAGGTAGTGGGCTGAAAACTCAATAGGACTTGGTCAATTTTATTGTTCTCGGGAAGGATGAAATATCTTGAGGATGGAGGGAGCCTAGAGGAGACCATCTGATTATCCTTAGCTCCATGATGCCCTGTGGCTTGGCCAATCTTGGGTCTAAACACAGGAAGGTCTGAATGGCAGCATATTCATTTCCCTCTGATTTGCAGAGGTTAATCCCCTGGACAAAATATGACTCAGCAAATCCTCTGTTGCCACCCCAGCCTTTTAAATCTATGTGCAAATATTAGCAGTGCAGGGCTGAATTCTTGTTGGGAGACTAGGAGATGATCCAGCACACTTCCTTACTAATGAGGGATTATTGTCACAGCTGGTAAAAGTTTTCATATGAAACAGGATCCCCAAGTAAAGCAAAAATTTGCCAAAATAACCTCTCTCTCTCTCTCCCTCTCTTTCTCTCTTTCTCTGTATGTATGTATGTACAAAATGATTCAATATATAGTGCAGTGTCGTTGAATCAAACCACCTAGAAGACAATGGCCTTGCAAAGCCCTGTGTTTATCTTTCTGTGATCTTTCTCTCCAGAATGAATTCATATTTTCCCAGATCCACATTTTCTGGGGAGGGGGGGTGGCCGATAAGGTGGCCCAACTCTGGCAGAAAAGGAAATACATTTGAACCCTCCCTGTAGATGTGCAACTGTGGGCTCTGGGGAGGATTTTCTTCAATTTTGTTGAAAAGAATATTCCAAAATCCAGGAATTTTATTCAGGATGGAGAGGGCTTCAGGTCAAGAACATTTACAAATGAGAGAACCAAAAACCTGATAGAGACATCCATCTCAACATCATTTGTACTCACAACAGGTAGAATTACATTTCGTTAATATTACTAATTTTTACTGCTGTTGTTTTTCTAACTAGCTGTATTTGGAACTCCAGTACAGAAACAGTTTCATGGACCTCAATGTTCTTCCCATTTAAAGATCAGACATGGAAATTGCAGTTGGGAATCAAGACCTGAAATGGAAGATTTGAAATGGAAATTGAGTTGGGAATGACACTCCCTGGGTAGCGTCATTCCCAACTCAGTGTAAAAACAGTCCCACCCATAGAAGAGCCTCTGGTAAAGACAATGAAGCTAGGAAAATTTGGTGGAAGGAGCAAAAGAGGAAGAAAAAAACTTAGAGGTAAAAAAACCTTCCACGTAAAGGAAGCCACAAACTTGGGTTTTGGGGGACATTTTTTTGGCCACTCATTCATAGGATTGAAAATCAATCAATTGATCACACATAACAATTTGTTGACTGGGTACAAAACATTTTTTCCTCAGGATTCACTTTGTTCAAAGCCAACCAACTGACCATCCATCCATCCATCCATCTATCCAGCCAAGCAAGCAAACAAACAAACAACCCCATGCTTTTTGCTATAACGGCACTTGGAAAGTTATGTTCAGAACACTAGCACTATTTTTAGAAGAGGAGGCTACCATGCTTGGCTTGAAATCTTACCTCACAAATCTTGTCCGTTGGGTTGCCACGTGAGGTTTCCTCAGGAGGTAGGCCAGTTGGAAGACTATGGCCCCGGTCACACGGGCAAAAGAAATGGTTTTTTGTTAAATACGTATTTTTACTCATGGGACTGAAGATCCGGGTCCAGCGTCCTCATGGTCATGACATTTATCTTTTTTTAAACTAAAAAATATTATTAGCATCAGCCAATAAGGCAACAGTGTGGGGGGAAAAAACGGATAATCTGCATCCCCACATACATGGGAGGTTGAAAAATGTGGATTAATAACCAGGTTAAAAAATGCCCGACATCACCCCCTAGGTCAAGGAAAACTCGGTTCAACAAGCTGAAGGGGGCATTACTGGGTTTTATTTTTTAGAAAACTCAGTAGTCATGTGGACTCATATTTTTGATCCTCATTACTTCTAAGTAAAAACAGGATTAAACTGCTCGTGTGACCGGGGCCTATGAGGAAAGCCAAGAGCAGCCCTACCACTCAGGATGAGAATGGGTTTCCACATACAGCAGGCATGTCCAAACTTTGGCCCTCCTGATGTTTTGGACCAAAACTCCCAGAATTCCAAGCCTGTATTGCCAGTGACAAAGGACTGTGGGAGTTGGGGTCCAAAACATCTGTAGGGCTGAGGTTTGGACTTGCCTGACATACAGTATCTGTGTCACACCCAGGGCTCAGACAGAACATTTTCACCTCTCTTTCATTCTTCTGGAGACAAAGACACATGGAACACACTGGGTTTTGCACCCAACCTTCTTTGGAAAAACTCATTCTCTTCTGCTTCTCTCTGAGAAACCTGTCAATCTCTCTGAGGGAGCTTCTCTGCTGGAACTTCTGTGGTTGTTCCCCTCTGTTGCTTGGTCTAATGCTTTGGCCACTTCGTGAGGAGAGAGGAGTCCTTGGAAAAGTCCCTGAGGTTGGGAAAGATTGAAGGCAAAAGGAAAAGAGGATGGCAGAGAATGAGATGGTGGGACGGTGTCATCGATGCAACCAACATGGATTTGACCAAACTCCGGGAGGCAGTGGAAGACAGGAAGGCCTGGCGAGCTCTGGTCCATGGGGTCACGAACAGTCGGACATGACTGAACAACAACAATGCTAAGTAATAGCTTCCCACCCAAAGTCCTCCCTGCAGACTTTAACCTCAAATGTGGTGTGCCACTGTGCTGATCTGTGCTCCTGGTGCCAAACCTATGAAGATTAATCCAAACATCCGGGACGAGTAGAAAGTGATGGAGGGGAAAGGAGTAGATAAAGCAAGTGAGGCGAACTTCATATCAATGGCAGGGGGAAATCCAGTCCTATAAGGTGAGCAAACACCCCTCCAGGACAGCCTAAAAAAATACTCCCAAATTCAGTGTATGGATTCCTGGAGATGGAATGAAAAAGGACATGACGAGTGGATGAAAATGGTCATTAGGTGGGTTCAGAGGACCATAATGGCAGGCATGATAGCATGGCAGCAAGCAAGGAAAAGGCCCTACATAGGCCTCAGTTGGCTGAGACATGATGTTCTGAAGACCTCAGGAGATCCAGGCGTGTGCCATGTTTCTTGGAAGGGGACAATAGCTTATTAAGAAGGGCCATGGAATTCTGTTCTGTTTGCCAGGGAAAGGAGGGAGAAAAGAAAAGAATTTGATATTTCTTTTTTTTCTAAGGCAACCTGGTGGTTGCCAATTGCAGCCCTTACGTACTGGAGGGTGTTTTTCCTGTATAACATTGCCAAGGAATTTCGCCATGGAGTTGTCGAGCGGGCTGGCCACTCCGTTTCTCCTCTGTTTGTCTTGGATCCTTGGTCCTTGGCCTGTATTTCTTTGTCAGGTGGTTCCCCAGAATCCTCAAGGTATTATATATGAAGGAGGCTCTACCGCCGTGCAGAATGCCCCGGGGGAGGCGAAGACGGAGAGGCCAGGCGGTGGCTGAATGGGACCGAGCGTCCCTTAAAAGGGAGCTCCCGGCGGATGTGCTAACTCTCCGTCAACAATCGTTACGCCACCCGCCCGCCCTCTATTAAGAGCAAGTTCTACTGGCCGCTTCGGAGCCGGAGGGGAAGGTTTGACCTGCCCCTGATTGGCGAGATACGGAGCAGGTGTGTTTTCTCCCATCCTGTTCTGAATGTTGTTTTCTGGGTTCAGCGTGCTATGCTTGCCGACTTCTGTCACACTGGCGGGTAGGGGTGGAAGGCAGGTCAGGTTAGGAGTTAATGGATGCCTGATATGGGTGTTCGCCGGCCCATCTCTCAGTGCTGAAGGTTCTGAGGACTCGACACTGGGGGGGGAGGCAGGGTCCCACAGGTAGCCATTACCCAGAGCTGGGAGCCTTGGGTGATTGGGACCTGCAAGGGATCCCAGAATTTTTATCCATCTCCTACCTGGGTCCATTTGGGGCTGGGCCGGCCTCAGACGGAGCAGCGCCCCCCATTTTCTGAGTTGAGTTATTGCAGTGTATAAAGTGTGGCCCGCTTTTACCCAAATCTCTGTGTCTTTGCCTCTTTACTCCGGGCGGGGAGGGGCAAAGTACTCTGATGATCCGCCATGATATTCTTGTGTATAGAACTTGATGGGGGCCCCTAGGAAGTCTGCCTCTGAGCTGCTTTCCAATCCATCTTGAATTTTATTTTAGCCTTTGAATTCCCCAGGCGGGAATCGGGTTACAGAGACCAATGTATACATCCTTCTTAATCTTTTTTTAAAAAATCATGTGGGTGAATCGTTGCAAAGTGCCCAGGTTTGGTTCAAGATTTGCTCTGTTTCCCTATCAAAAACTCCTTTGGACAAATGTGCTTGATGCCATCAATGCCATCAACGGATACCTAATTCCCATGGAAGCATGTATGGAGAGATTCCCAGAAGTTCAGACCAAGATCCTCTACCATCGTACGTCAGTATAGACATTACAGCGTTCAGGAAAGGTTAAAAGCATCCGGCAAAAACAACTTGACACAGATGATGTAGATAACTGACTCAATATGGACAGGCTGTCATATCCAATAAATGTCTCTAAGCGTCTGGCCAAATCAGGAAGTTTTTAAAAACTTGATAATCTTTAATAGCCTATAGAGAGATAAGACTATGAATTGACTTGTATCTTGTCCAAGATCTATTTTTTGACTTAGTTCCTATTAGGGCTGTGTAGGGTCCCCTGATTGCATCCGGAGGCCAATGCAGCGTTCTGTACTGGATCCGGATTTGAGCCAAATGGATCTGAGCCCCATCCAATTCTATCTAGATCCCAAATCTGGATTAGTTTATACATTCACAACGTCAGCTTTCTGTTGACTTGCACTGGAGAATTGCAAGGGCTGTAACTATTATGTTTCAGCACGAATAGATGGGAAATTGGGAGACACGATGGACTCCATAAAGAATAAATCTCTCTAATGATGATGATGATGATGATGTATCAACAAATCAATTTCTAGGGCTTCCTAGTTAGAACTGGATCACCATTCTCTTCTTCTGGGTCACCCTAGGACAGTGTTGCTTTCCCAAGGTCTCTCAGGAGGCCCAGTGGGGAACTGAACTCCCAACTAGAGATGGGCACGAATCGAAAAAATTGTGTTTCGTTTCATTTCATTTTGTTAAGGAGTTCATTTTGTTTCATTTTTGTGGTTTTTCATGAAAAAAATCATTTTGTTGTTTCGTTAATTCGTTATTCATTTTTACCCACTTTTTCCCCCAGTGCCCACTGTGCGGCCCCTGGGGCCCGGTCGGAGCTGGGGGGTTGCCCACGAATGGGTGTGGGAGGAACAAAGAGAGGGAGTGGCATCGGAGCCGCGCTGCTCTGGCCGCCTAAGGACGGCCTCCTTATCTCCCCTCCCAATCAGCCCCACGATAACAGGCTGCGGGAGGGAGGCGCAAGGGGGGTGGCGGCTTTGAAGCCATGCTGCTCTGGCCTCCTAAATGCAGACTGCTTCTTATCTCTCCTCCTGGGGCTGGGCTGAGGCTCGAGCCCGCCGTGTCCCTCAATGGCACCGACGCGGTGTGTGTTCCCTCCGTGCAGCTCGGTGCGAAAGGACCTCCGGACCAGCACCAGGTAGGAGACATCTCCGCTCCCCAATAACGAAACGAACCTAACCAAGTCAATTTTTCTCATTTCGTTTCGTTTCGTGTTAAATTTGCTCCTAGGGTCGTTATTTGTTTCATTACGTAATGAAACGAACAACGAATAACAAAAAAAAAATATCATTTTGTGCCCATCTCTACTCCCCACCTGTGGCCCCACAGGCAGATACTTAAACCACGGAGCTATCTACCATAGAGAGGAGTAAATGAGAGCCATGCTTCCACTGGGGAATACAGGAGGGGAATGAGGACATGACTGTTTTGGGACTTGAACTTAGGAAATGGTTCAAGAGGAGGACCTCGATTTGTCTGAAAATGGTAATTGGTTGAACTGCTAGACAGTTCGGTGGCTGAGGTCTCTGGCTGCGGACCCAGAGGTTGGGGGTTCAATTCCCCCACCGGGCCCTCCTTGGCAATGGCTGGACTCAATAATCCACAGGAGGCCTTCCAGCTCTGAAGCGTTGTTGTGCTTGACTGACGGCTACCTTGCTGAGATGGTCCTGCATTTCTGGCTTGCAAATGTCGGGACCCATGACATTTGCCCCTTCTTGTCCAAGCCCCACACCTAATTCCACCACATCCTTCTTTCAGAATGTCCTCATTCATGGCTCGATGTTTATATTCCGAGCTTGAACCTCTGTTAGAACCTAAGAACATAAGAAGAGCCATGCTGGATCAGGCCAAAGGCCCATCTAGTCCAGCTTCCTGTATCTCACAATGGCTCCACCAGATGCGTTTGGGAGTGCATGAGACTAGATATCTGTCTCCTGATACCACTCCCCTGCATCTGGCCCTTGAAGTACCCCGGTTTTAAGCCTGGAGATTACACATCTCCATCATGGTTTGTCACCTGTGATGGACTTTCCACCCAGGAATATGTCCAATCCCCCTTTGAAGGCATCCAGGCCAGATGCCATCACCAAATCCTGTGGCAGGGAGTTCCATAGACTTACAACGCGCTGGGTGAAAAAATATTTTATTTTGTCTGTTCTTACTCTCCCAGACCTCAATTTGAGTGGATGTCCCCTAGTTCTGGTATTTTGTGAGAGGGAGAAGAGTGTCCCTCCATCCGCTTTACTCATGCCTTGCATTATTTTGTATGTCTCAATCATTCCCCCCCCCCCCGCGTTCCTCTCCCGGGCTTAATCATTCTGGAAGCGAAAGAAACAATGGTTTGAAAACACGGGTCGTCCATTGTCCTGATTTCCACTATTAAAAAAGAAAAGGGGGAAAAAAGCAAGCAGCCCTAAAAGGAGGTCAGAGTGGTTCCCAGCGGTGTAACCCATCCCTTCATCATCCTCGGTGCTGACAATTTCATTGTGTTTTTGAATTCTTCTCTTCCTACTCAGCTGCTCCGAGAGGCAGCCCCACCTCCACCACCTCCCACATCTTTTCCATAACACTGGCTTATAAAACATGGGTGGAAAAATGTCGGCAGAGGCCCTTCTCAAATGTCAAGAAGGTGTTTAGGGCTGGAAGTCCGTACTCCTTTCTCATTTAGCTTCAGTCCCATCTTCTCCTTTTGAAAGTTTATATGGCTAGTCAGGACCAATGAATACTTTCAACTCTTTCTTTCTTTCTTTCTTTCTTTCTTTCTTTCTTTCTTTCTTTCTCTGTTTGTTTCTTTCTTTCTTTCTTTCTTTCTTTCTTTCTTTCTTTCTTTCTTTCTTTCTTTCTTTCTTTCTTTCTTTCTTTCTTTCTTTCCTGTCTGTCTGTCTGTCTGCTATCGTTTTTCTTTCTTTCTTTCCTGTCTGTCTGTCTGTCTGTCTGTCTGTCTGTCTGTCTGTCTGTCTCTTTCTTTCTTTCTTTCTTTCTTTCTTTCTTTCTTTCTTTCTTTCTTTCTTTCTTTCTTTCTTTCTTTCTTTCTTTCTTTCTTTCCTGTCTGTCTGCTATCTTTTTCTTTCTTTCTTTCTTTCCTGTCTGTCTGTCTGTCTGTCTGTCTGTCTGTCTGTCTGTCTGTCTGTCTGTCTCTTTCTTTCTTTCTTTCTTTCTTTCTTTCTTTCTTTCTTTCTTTCTTTCTTTCTTTCTTTCTTTCTTTCTTTCTTTCTTTCTTTTTTGGCTCAGATGTTTTAGGAGAAACCCTCCCCCCCTTTTTAATTGCAGGGTGCCCTATAAGCTGCCAACAGCGGCCGGCTGGGCCTGGAGGCTGCCTGCTTTTCCTGTGTGTTCCTGCTCGGTACCAACCCACAAATTTCCCCAACAGCAGGAAGGCGGCCAAGATAAGGAAGCCTTCATCATTCCCACACACTTTATTATTTCAAGTGGAAACAATGGGTCATCGTCAAGTGGTTCTTGTGTGGAGGAGCCTCCCTCTTTCTCCCTTGCCTGGAGAGTTGTAAAATGAGATGTGTGAAGCCCCGGACACCTCCGGAGCATGTGCTCGCTGCCAGCAATGATCTTTTAGGAACATAGCTGGGAGTGAACATGGAGAGAGGGCACTGTCTGAAGGAACGCCACCAAGAAGTACTGCCCAAACTGGACATGCAGAGACAAGCTGTGGGAATGTATCTGTTGGAATTTTGGCATGTGCTTCCCAGCTCTGAGTCCCCAGACATTCTTGGACTACAACTCCCAGAAATCCTGGCCAGGACAGTGAGTGGGGAAGGCTTCTGGGGGATGTAGTCCAAGAACATCTGGAGAACCAAGGTTGGGAACCATTGGACTAGCAGGCATGTCCAATCTTCGGCCTTCCTGATGTTTTGGACCACAACTCCCAGAATTCTAAGCTTCTGGCAGATTCTAAAATTCTGGCAGAGAAATTTGCATCCACACATCTCCACTTCTATCCCACAATATTTGAACCTGATGGTGTTTTCTCAGCCTCAGTTCCACAGATTGGCTCGCCCTAGGAAAAACTAGGAAGTTGATACACAGCATCTTTCCTAAGATCACCACTTCCCAATTTCAGGTCTCTGAATATTGTTGGACAATACATTCTAGAAGTCCCCTCTGGGGCTACTGGGAAATGGATCCTGTTCCAATAAGCAACTCTATTTATTTTTTTTTGAAGGGTTTGGCACATTTTCAGGTTGCTCCAGTATATTTATCGTGCTCCCCGTGTTGTTTTGAAGAAGGCCATCAAAATAAAGAAATCACATGTGGAAGATTGAACATCTGAACTATCAGCAAGGTGGCAAGATCAAGAGAGGAAATGGAGCACAAACTGAAAAAATACCCAATGAATCCGGCTGTTTCATGGTTCGGTTTGTGAACTGGATCAGGGTCTCTGTTTGGATGAAGCGAAACAAAATGGCAAACTTTTTTTCACCTCGGTCCTTGGTTTTGTACAGCAAAAGAGGGTGGCCAACTGGCCATCCTTTTGAGTTGAACTGGACCCTGTCAGTGGCGCTGGAGCTTGAGGAAGGTTTGATAGGTCCCCATGAAGACTTGCATCCCTTGATCTCATTCTGATACTTCATCCCAGACCATAAGCCAGATTATAAAGAACGTTGGAGATGGTTGCCCTTTAAGGAAGTTTGTTCTTGAGATGCTCCTTGCTTTCTAAGTCTTTGCTTCCTGGGCCACTATCTATTGTCATTGGCAAGCTAAGCTGAGAATTCTGGGAGCTGTGGTCCAAAACATCAGGAGGGCCAAAGTTTAGACATGCCTGATCTAGTCTGTCTGCTCAACTGCACATAACTGATGTTCTAAACATTTTCAAATGATAGACGGCAATGTGAAAAGTCTACTGGAGTCTACTGGAAAGTCTCACAAAGATCAATGCCTTCTGATGAGGAAGAACATTTGCAAGGGATGTGACTTGAGGGAGAAAAAGATGCTGACGCCTGAATTAAATTAATCCTCTGTTCTTCCATCTGGCTCTGCCCTAGGATTTCAACAACAGTTTCATCTGCACAGTGTCTTAATTCAAGTCAAAATTCTTCCACTGTTTTCACATCTCAGTGTTGGAAATGTGGTCCGTTTCCAGCTGTTTTGCGTGAGAAGGGGCACTTCTCCAAATTGTGATCCAGTCTTTCTGCTGCTCCAACACTCCTTGCCTTGAACTTTCCCTCCCTGTCTGGAGAACCAGAGAAAGACAGGGATTTCTGAGACCTAAGACCTGACAGTGACAACCCTAAACCCTTTCTTCCTCCAAGGCTAAGCATCTCCAGCAGATGGTTGTCCAACTTGGGCCACCAGTGAGGGAAGGTCCACGGTCCTGTAGGCAACAGGCCCTGTTACTGAACTCTTTTTGCCATCAAAACATCAAGACCTGGTTGAAGTTTATAAAATCATACACAGTGTGGACAAAGTAGATAAGGAAAAGCTGTTTTCCCTATCATACAACACTAGAAATAGGAATCTGTTGGGATTTTTTTGAGAGCGTCAGCAAGCATGTGGATAAGGGATATCCAGTTGACATTATTTATCTGGACTTTCAGAAGGCTTTTGAAAAGGTCCCACACCAAAGGCTCTTGAATAAACTTGCAGTCATGGAATCAAGGGACAGGTCTTGCCCTGGGTCAGCAACTGGCTAGGTGACAGGAAACAGAGGGTAGCACTAAATGGACAGTTCTCCAAGTGGAGGGAAGTAAACAAGAGGGTCCCCCAAGGTTCAGTACTGGGACCCCTGCTTTTCAACCTCTTTCATAAATGATCTAGATGTAGAAGTAAATAGCAAGGTAGCCAGATTTGCCAACAACACTAAATTATACAGGGTAGTAAAAACTGAGAGAGATTGTGAGGAGCTCCAGAGAGATCTCTTGACACTGGGGGAGTGAGCAAACAGTGGCAAAGGAGCTTCAACATTAGTAAGTGCAGAGTGATGCATGTTGGGGCCAAAAAAAAAAACCCAATTACATTTATCAATTGATGTGGTCTGAACTCTACGCAACAAAGCAGGAAAGGGACCTTGGTGTCCTGGTGGGCAGCTCAATGAAGGTGTCAACCCAGTGTGCCGCAGCAGTGAAAAAAGCAAACTCAATGCTAGGGTAGGGATCATTAGGAGGGGTATAGAAAATAAGAGCCTTTTCATACGACCCCTAAGATCCGCTGGCCACTTAAATTCGGACCAGAGATCTTAGGGGCTTGTTGCTCTTCCTATGTCCCCACCCCTCCGCACTTCCTTGCTCCTGTCTGCATGAGGGGAGGGAGAAAAAAAAGGAAGAAAAGAACGTGGCTCACCTCCGTTCTGCCTCTCGCTCTTGCCGCGGCAACATTCCAGTCTCTTAAGTAGCTCTTAAAGGGGTGGGAGCCAAAAAAAACAACAAACAGAAGCGAGGAGAGCCCCACACTCACTATTGTTACACCGCATCAAGGAATTTTGACCTCCAGAGAGCAGGTACTTGAAAGGTGCGCTGGGATGCGCTAAAATGGGCATGGTCGCACTTAATTTCCTGTAAACTCTGGAGCTGGTGGGAAAAAAATTTTAAGCTCCGGAGGTGGGAGCCATTTGCCCCGGAGTTTAGGGGTCGTGTATAAATGCCCTAAGTCAGCAAGTGTCATTTTGTCTCTTTATAAATCTATGGTGAGTAGAGATGGGCACGACTCAGAAAAATTGTTCGTTTTCATTTTCGTTTTCGTCTAGGAGTCCGTTTCGGCTCGTTTCTGTTTTCGTGAGCTAATTTCAAAAATTTTTGTTTTCATTTCGTTACGTAACAAAACGAAAAAATGAAAATGAAAACGAATTTTTTTTTCGTTTCTTCCCATTTAGCTCCATTGAGTGCTTTCCCAGTAACGAAAAACGAAAATTGGCTCAAAATTAGTCGTTTTGTTTCCGTTTTCGTTCCAGTTCTGAGCCGTTTTTCGTTTTTCGTTTCGTTACGTAACGGAAACAAAAAACGGAAACGAAAACGAAAATACCGCTAAGTCGTGCCCATCTCTAATGGTGAGGTTCCATCTGGAGTATTGTGTACAGTTCTGGTCACCATCCCTCCAGAAGGATATCATGGAAATGGAAAAAGTGCAGAGGAGGACAACCAGAATGCTCAGGGGACTGGAACACCTTCCTTACCATCTGAGGCTGCAATGGTTGGGCCTCTTCACTCTTGAACAACAGCGCCTAAGAGATGACCTGATTGAAGTTTATAAAATCATACATGGTGTCGACAAAGTAGGTAAGGGAATACTGTTTTCCCTATCTCACAACACTAGAACTAGGGGGCACTCCATGAAACTTTGGGGTGCTAGATCTCAAACAAATAAGATGAAGTCCTTTTTCACGCAGAGGGTCACTGATCTGTGGAACTCCCTGCCAGAAGAAGTGGTGACAGCTGTCAGCCTTGACGGCTTTAAGAAAGAATTGGACAAGTTCATGGAGAAGAAGGGTATCCATGGCTATCATGATGGATGCCTAAGGACAACCTCCGGGTTGGAGAGATAGGCAGGATATCTCTCAATGCCATTTGCGGGGAATCGTAAGCAGGGGAAGACCTCTGTTTGGGAATCTCCTGAAGCAAATGGTGAGCTGCTGTGTGAGACAGAATGCTGGACTGGATGGGCTGTGGCCTCTTTCCAGCATGGCTGTTCTTATGTTCTTATGCCAAGACAGGTTCTCCAGAAGGGGACAGGGTCTGACCTGGGTGCCCTAATTGGGACACAGAGTGGGCTGTGTAGCCAATTCACATGTCTCATTGGCAAAAATCATCACTCTGCAAAGACTTTTTGAAGCAGCAAGGGCTTTGATATCTTTGTTGTTGTTTTTCAGTCGTTCAGTTGTGTTCAGCTCTTCGTGACCCCATGGACCAGAGCTCACCAGGCCTTCCTATCTTCCACTGCCTCCCGGAGTTTGGTCAAATCCATATTGATTGCATCGATGACACCGGCCAACCATCTCATTCTCTGCCGTCCCCTTTTCCTTTTGCCTTCCATCTTTCCCAACCTCAGGGACTTTTCCAAGGACTCCTCTGGCAAGGAGCTCCAGAATAACAACACGGTGGTTAAATATTTTTTTCTTTTGTCTTATCCTTATCCATCCTGAAAGAAATCAACCCCAAATGTTCACTGGAAGGACAGATTTTGAAGCTGAGGCTCCAGTACTTTGGCCACCTCATGAGGAGAGAGGAGTCCTTGGAAAAGTCCCTGCTGTTGGGAAAGATGGAAGGCAAAAGGAGAAGAGGACGGCAGAGAATGAGATGGTTGGACGGTGTCATCGATGCAACCAACATGGATTTGACCCAACTCCAGGAGGCAGTGGAGGATAGGAAGCCCCAGCAAGCTCTTGTCCATGGGGTCACGAAGAGTCGGACACAACTGAACCACTGAACAACAGAGCACAGAGTCACTCTCACGTATGAGGAAAGGCTAAAACATTTGGAGCTCTTTAGTCTGGAAAAAAAGGTGCCTGAGGGGGGGTATGATTAGTAATGCAGGACATGAGTAAAGTGGATAGAGGGATGCTCTTCTCCCTCTCATAAAATACTAGAACTAGGGGACATCCACTCAAATGGAGGGGTGGGAGAGTGAGAACAGACAAAAGAATTTTTTTAACCAGTGTGTTGTTATTCTGTGGAGCTCCCTGCCACAAGATGTGGTGATTAGAGATGGGCACGAAACGGACTTTTGCTTTGTTTCATTATTCGTTATTTGTTTTGTTATGTAATGCAACGAATAACGAACTGCCCCCTGTAAGAGAAACAAAACGAAATGAAACGGAAATCTCCATTTCATTTCTGTTCATTTCATTTGCCGGTCTGTCCTACCTGGTTCTGCTGCTGGTCCTGGACTGTACTTCCAGGTCTGGTGAGTGCTCCTGGCTGCAGGGAGGGGGTGTCCAGTAAAAATAAAAGCCGACTGGCTGCTTTATAGCTGGTAGGCGGCCGTGGCCGGCAGTGAAAATAAAACCAACAAAAATAAAAATAAAATAAAATAAAAGGTCCAGCACTTGGGCCCTGGTACCGGTCTGCAAGCACCGGACCCGGCTGTTGGTCCTGGATGGTCCTTGCTGGTCCAGTGGGTCCACCTGGCTGCAGGATAATTCAAGGGACCAGATGCAGGGGAGTGGGATCAGGAGACAGAGATCCAGTCTCGTGCACTCCCGGATACATTTGGCGGGGCCACTGTGAGATAACAGGAAGCTGAACTAGATGGGCCTTTGACCTGATCCGGCAGGGCTCTTCTTATGTTCTTATGTACTCATTCTCAAATTTGTATCTCTGGATGTCCTTGGACTGCAGCTCCCAGAAATCCCGGCCAGCTGAGCTAGTGGTGGGGGAGGCTTCTGGGAAGTGTAGTCCGAGAACGTCAGAGGAGCCAAATTTAGGAACCACTGCTTGCCCATGGCTAGCCTTCTCAAAGCCATCTGCCTATGACAACGTTTCCCAGGCCTTTCTCTTTCCAATCGTCTTCCCTGGGTTGGGTTTGCAACCGGAGGCGCATCCTTTGAAAGACTACAGATCCCAGAATCCCCTAGCCACTTGAGGAGGCGTCCTCCAACAAAGGTGACTGCTTCGAGCTCTGTCTGCCACCTTCTCTATGCCAGCCAGTTGTTTTGCCCTGGAGTCATGGCCTAATCCTTTTCAGCCCATAAAACTCTGGGGGTTTTTTTGGCAGGTGCCCCCCTCCACACTCAAATGAAGTCTCTCGGCCAGTGGCCCACAGCCACCTGGGCAATCACCCAGTCACCTTTCCACCCCTTCCGCTCATTTCAGGATATCAGGATATTACGGCTGTTTGGTTTTACAGTCTAAAAATCCCAGCCTAAGGTTCTCGGGGGGATTTAACCAGAATTGATATTTACTAATGGGCATGATGTAGTCCACGGTTAATCTCACTTAAGTCCCCACATATTACCGACAGTTTGCAGATGAAATCATGTTGGATATAAAAATGGAGGTGATAGGTAGAGCATGCTTTGCAATAATATTTTTCCTCCCTGGGGAAAAAAAGGGCTGAATGCCCAGTTTATTTCTACAGAGCCGCTTCCTCTGAGGAATCTAAGGGTATTTGTACACGACCCCTAAACTCCGCTGCAAATGGCTCCCAGCTCCGGAGCTTAAAATTGTTTCCCCACCAGCTCCGGAGTTTACAGAAAATTAAGTGCGGCCACGCCCACCTAAGCGCGTCCCAGCGCACTTTTCAGGTACCTGCTCTTGGAGGGTGAAAAATCCCAGATCCGGATGTAAAGGAGTGAGTGCCAGGCTCTCCTCGCTTCTGTTTGTTGTTGTTTTTTGCCTCCCGCCCCTTTAAGAGAAGGAATCAGGACAACGGGGAGGCTTGGACCGGCAAACGGAGGTGAGCCTGTATTCTTTTGTCCCCTTTTTTCTCCCTCCCATCACGCAGACAGGATCAAGGAAGTGCGGAGGGGTGGGGACGCAGGAAGAGCAATGAACCCTCAAGATCTCTGGTCCGAATTTAAGTGGCCAGCAGATCTTAGGGGTCGTGTGAAAAGGCCCTAAGATCATCTGCATCCCCTCTCCAACTTGGGATACTGGACACCCGATTACAGTGTCCCAGTTCCAATTTGGTTAGTTGGAAGCCTCTGGGAGGCACCTAAGTGTCTGGTTATCTTCTGTTGTTACTCCAGTCATCTGGTGTGAAGATATTCTGTTTCTTACTGTCATTCATTGGCATCCTTCAGTCTCGAAAAAACTATGGTGTCATGCCTGGAGTAGAGATCCTAAGATCTTACTGTGCAGGTTCAGTTATCATGGATTTCATCATCAATCTGTCTGAGCCTTTTGCAAACTGCTTTCTCTAGATGGCTTTCTCTCTTCAGCAGGTGTAGCCATCATCATGTTGCATGGGTCCAGCAGGTCTGGGCTTAGAATCTGTGGCTGAGGAGCCTAGAAAAGAGATAGACACTTGGGATCCACTCCCAAAGAAGGGCGGCCTCACCTCCTGAAAACAGAGAGGAGCTGCTCAACCCAAGTTTAAGCCTGAAATGCAAAGACCTGGGTCTTTGGACATTCTCGGGCTACAACTGCCAAAAGCTTCCATCACCAGCTGTGCTGGCCAGGATTTCTGGGAGTTGTGGTCCAAAAACATGTGTTGTGAGAGCTTTGACATTTTCTGGGACGTTCTAGGTCTTGGCCTGGCCCCAGTGCTGGGATGGGCAGCCTTCTTAGGACCATCCACACCATTGTTGGAGGGAAGGGCTCACTGGGAGCTCTCCGTGGTGCTGGACCTTGTGGCTGCCTTTTAAGACATTGTTGGCCAGAATCCAGTTGAACTTTTACCCTGGTGATCATGGCCACCGGTCCCATCACCTCCTGGCAAATAGAAGGGGAAGAAATGGAGGCAATGACAGAGTTTATTTTTTTGGGCTCCTTGATCACTGCAGATAGCGACTGCAGCAATGAAATTAAAAGATGCCTGCTTCTTGGGAGGAAAGAAATGGCAAACCTAGGTAGCATCCTAAAGAGCAGAGACATCACTTTGCCAACTAAGGTCAGGATAGTCAAAGCTATGGTTTTCCCAGTAGTGATGTATGGAAGTGAGAGCTGGACTATAAAGAAGGCTGATCGCCGCAGAATCGATGCTTTTCAGCTGTGGTGCTGGAGGAGAGTCTTGAGAGTCCCCTGGACTGCAAGGAGATCAAACCTATCCATCCTGAAAGAAATCAACCCCAAATGTTCACTGGAAGGACAGAATTTGAAGCTGAGGCTCCAGTACTTTGGCCACCTCATGAGGAGAGAGGACTCCTTGGAAAAGTCCCTGATGCTGGGAAAGATCGAAGGCAAAAGGAAAAGAGGATGACAGAGAATGAGATGGTTGGACGGTGTCATCGGTGCAACCAATATGGATTTGACCAAACTCCGGGAGGCAGTGGAAGACAGGAAGGCCTGGCGAACTCTGGTCCATGGGGTCACGAAGAGTCGGCCATGACTGAACGACTGAACAACAACAAGTGCAATGGTTTGGCTCCAAGCAGCAACTGGTCATCAAGCGAGAAGACCCTGATTGGATTCCTAGTCATGTGCTAAGTCACGGTAACTAACAAAGAATTCCACCAGGGCTTCATTAATGAGTGGCTGTTCACCATTCTCTATCACCCCCTCGGATGTAATGCTGGCCTAAATATTCAGTGGGACTCTGGCCATTTAGTAGGCCAGGTCCCAAGCAACACTGGACAGGTGCCTCCATGCCATCTTCCTCGCTGCTGCTAAGGAACCAGCATCTCCCATCAGCAGGTGAGCACCATCTTCTTGCAGACTCATCTCAAGGTTCCGACAGCCTTTCTGTGCATCATTTGTACAACACCCTCTTTGCTAGCTGATCATGCTTCATTGAAGAGGAACCAATGCCCAGATTCCCTGTCCTGCATCGAACACAACCAGAAATCCACAAGAGAGGAGACAAAGGTCAACCGGGAAGAAATTCAACCCGGTTCTGTCCCGCTCAAGTTCACTCAAGGCTGTTTTGGAAAATCGTCATGGATCGTCTTGACGGCTTGGCCGAAGTGTCTCCCCCACCCCAAATCCCCCACAAAAAAGCTGGAGCTCCAGGCTTGGACTAGACTTGCAAGGAACCAAAGAAGGAGAATAAAATAAATATCCCTTACATTTCTTTCCCCCCCCCCGCACTTTTCAGCATTGCACACATTCCGGCCAAAAGCAGTTGGGGAGTTGGCTCGTCAAGCACGAGACATAACAAAAAGAGAGAAAGGGAAAGAATAGGACAGAAGACATAGGTGTGTGTGTGTGTGTGTGTGTGTGTGTGTGTGTGTGTGTGTGTGTGTGTGTGTGTGTGTGTGTGTGTGTGTGTGTGTGTGTGTGTGTGTGTCTGTCTGTCTGTCTGTCTGTCTGTCTGTCTGTCTGTCTGTCTCTCTGTCTGTCTGTGTTCCTTGCTTCCCTGCCTCCAATATAAGAGAATAACTCATTTTTGTTTTACTGGTTGAGTGGAAGCTCTCAGTCCTATCATGGTATGTTTGTTCACAAAGAATAAAGTTAATCTGGATCAAGAGCCTGTGTTTCTTTTCTTTAAGGGGTGGTGGGGGGGAAGAAAATTAAGAAAAACACTAGAGCCAGGAGAAATTACCCCGAGGCATATGCCATGTCATCTTCTGCCTCTTGGGTTCTAACAGTAGGGCTGACAGGTAGTGAAGAACAAAGAGCCACACCTATGCCAGAGAGGGTCTCCTTGATGTATATTATTTAGATCCTAAACATCTATAACAGTGATGGTGAACCTTTTAGAGACCGAGTGTCCAAACTTCAATTCGAAACCCACTTATCTTTTGCAAAGTGCCAATAGGGCAATTTAACCTGAATACGTTGGTACCCTGGGTTACAAATGCCTCGGGTGCTACCCTTCAGGAAAGTGAGAATTGAAGAGCAGGTTTTTGAATTTCCTGTGGCCACAGCAACCTTCTTCAAACTTCATGGCTTATAATGAAGCTGCAAAATTATTCTAAACATATCACTTCTTACTTTCATATACCAACAACAAAAAAGACTCGATAAAATATACTAGAATTAATGTGTTATTTCTAATAAGCATCATTTCCCCCCTCCCTTATATTATGGTCTTTTGGGAGTATATGTGTACTTTTTGATGAGAAAAAAAGCAAGTGGCCTTATGAAATAATTTTATGGGCTTAATAAAAACGGCTTGCCAATGGGGGAAACACAACATATACACACAGATTTAAAAGTAGTTTCCTCCCTCCAAATTCGTGCACTGCCTTTCAGCTCTTTTTACTGAGTTATTCTTTGGTCATGTACACATTAATTAAGTTTTCATAAGGAACCTTTTATGAACAGGCATCTTGGAGGAGGTTTACTGCATTCTGGCCCCAGCTGCGGTTACCATTTTGTATTGAAAATGTTTCACCTGTCGTATCCCCGGATCTCAGCCCAGGGGAAAGGAAAATGGAAGCTTGTCTCATGTGTATTCAAGCCGTCAATTTGACTGCAAGTCTAGCTGGGCATTGCATTAACTTTAGAGTGAATGGGCCCATCTATTATTTTTTCCTTACTTGGACTGATTCACTTCCTTTATTCAAATGCCCATGTGATTTCAACAGGCTTGCACATGATAGTTAAAACATTGTTATTTGCAGACAAAAGAAGGGGAGGTAAATAGGAAGCAGAATGAAAGAGCGCGTGGACAACCCTCACAATGGTGGGATGCAAACAGAGAGGCCTTCTCAAGGACTTGCATTTGGCTGGATGCTTCCTAGTTTGGTCCCCTGTGATCTGGAGCTAGAAGGGACGAGAATGTGGGACAAATTTTGCAGTTGTTTTTTACTGTGCTGTCAAAGATATGTCCGATGTAATGATTACCTTAATTGGGTCATAAGTAGAGATGGGCACGAAACGAACAATTTTTCATTTCCGCTTTCGTTTTTTGTTTCGTTACGTAACGAAACGACAAAGAAATTTTGTTTCTAAAATGAAACGAAACGAACAGAAACACCGGAAATTTTTGTCATGCGTTTCGTTTCCGTTACTGCAATATGAGTGAATAGCTTAAAATCCTAAAAAAAAAAAAATCACAAAAAAAATGAAATAAATGGTAACAAAATGGTAACAAAACGAACGAAAACACAAATGAATTTTTTTGCAAAAATTCACGAAAAACGGAAACGAACCGAAACGGACCCTCCAAACGACAAACGACAAACGAAATGCCATTTTTTTTTGTGCCCATCTCTAGTCATAAGATTTTTATGCCCTGTTGTGTCACCTCCAGTCCTATGAATGAGAGATCTCCATAATGACCTATCCTCAACTCCCCGGTTTAGCCCTTGCAAACTCAATCCTGTGGCTCCATTTAGGCCAGGCATGCCCAAACTTCGGCCCTCCTGATGTTTTGGACCACAACTCCCAGAATTCTAAGCTTAGATTGCCAATGGCAAAGGACTGTGGGACTTGATGTCCAAAACATCTGGAGGGCCGAAGTTTGGACATGCCTGATTTAGGCCAATAGTTCCCAGCCTTGGTTCCCCAGATGTTCCTGGATTAAAACTCCCAGATGCTTTCTCCATCAGCTGTGCTGGGTAGGATTCCCAGGGGTTTTAGTCCATAGAATCAGAGAATCAGAGAACAGTGAAGTTGGCATGGGCCTCTAAGGCCATCAAGTCCAACTCCCCAGGTCCATGCAGGAATACAAAGCAAAGGAGATCTGCCAGGTGGTTGTCCACATTCCTCTTAAATACCTCCAGTGTTGGAGCAACCACCACTTCTTAAGGTCATTGGTTCAATTGTCATACTGCTCTAACAGAGGAAGTTTCCCTGAGCTAGGATTCTCTTAACTTGGGCCTATCACTGTGCGTCCTGCACTCTGCGAGGACTGAGAACAGCTCCTTCCCTTTCTCTGTAGGACAGCCCTTCAAATATCTGATAAGTGCTATCCTATCACCCCCCAGTCTTCTTTTCTCTATGGCGGTTACTTCATGTCCTACCTTGTTCCATGACTAGTTTTGTACCGTAACAGAATTGGTCGCGATTGCATGGTTTTGTCCCTGTTTAGTCCCTGTTTCCGTTTACTCAGGGTCGTGACAACTTGTCCCGTGACAAGTGTTACTTCACGGTCTTGTTTTGTGGCAAGTTCTGCTTTTTTGGGGAAAAAACTCATAAAAATAAAGGGCGCACCACACCCCCTGTGCTTCGTCTATTAGAAATGTCGATCCACAGCACTCAAAAGTATGAGAGAAATGGACGGGGACAAGTTCACGAGTGGAAGATTGCCTTCGTAGCATGACAAATGTTACCTCACGGGACCTTGTCCCGGAACAGGACCAGAGACAAAACAATTCCCCAGCCGAGGGGGCAGATACAGCTTGTCACGTTCTGTTCCCGCTTCCAGGGGTGTGGTTGAGGCAACGGACGTGAAGTAAGATTTTTTTTTTGTACCGGCCCAAAGTGCAATAACGAGGAGAGATGAAAGGGAAGGGAAGTAACCGCCTATGACAGGCATACCCAAACTTCGGCCCTGCAGATATTTTGGACCACAACTCCCAGAATTCCAAGCCTGTATTTCCAATGGCAAAGGACTGTGGGAGTTGTGGTCCAAAACATCTGCAGGGCCAAAGTTTGGGCATGCCTGGCCTATGATAAACATGCCAAATTCTTTCAGTCCAAGAACATCTGGGGACCCAGGGTTGGGAACTCAGCCAACATGGGTACCAACTCAGCTGGATTCTTCAGAGGCACCAGTGAGTACAGTTTCTGCAAGGAGGGTCAAGGTGTGTTCACATTTTACATACAACTGGCCTCTCCAGGTCGCCTGACGACTGTGCCAAAATTAAGGGGAGAAACATTAGGTTTGATCTTAAAACCGACAATCCCTGCCTGCCTGCCATCTTTAGTGCTTATGCTTCAAATGCTGGAGTTTTGTTTGCAACCTCTCATGCAGCCTCTAGTAGATGCGACCGGGAGGAACTGTCAATCAATCCATCACTAACCAACCATTCCTTCCCACCTCTGAATGGAATGGGAGTCCCGCCTCTCTGCTGGGTGTTGCCTTCCCCTCTTTTTAATCGGCTGGAAGCAGAGTTTGCTGCTTGTTTGATGTTGATCCATTGACAAAAAAAACTTTTTTTTTAAATCTTAACTCCTACAAATGTCTCAACATGAGTTATTGAGACTTAAGCGCCAGTTGATGAGAAAGGGTCAGGTGATCTGGGGAATTCGGAGCTATTATCCTCTGTGAGTTTCTGAACTTCTACTGCATAGCACAAAGGAATTTTAACCAGAAATTTCTGACAATCTGGATGTTCGGATCCATAATTTTTCTCCAGGTATTTCTTAAAAAGAAAAAAAAATCCAGTTTACACACTTTGCAACCTCTCTTGGAAATAAGCCCATCTAATCTTGGTGGTTTCCGCCTCCCGAGAATCATCATCCTAAGGGATGATGCAGAAACTGTAGCCCCACCCTTTTTAAAAAAAACACCTTCTTCCTTGTATCCTCGTCCTGGCGTGAATTCCCATGTGAAGGAATTAAGAGATGTCACAGACCTCAGGATATAAGCTCACTTTCCTTCATTCCCAGGACAAATAGTTCATGACCTCTCTCAGATCCCGAAGAAGAGACAGCCAAAAGACGGCTACCTGATTCTCTTCTTCATAAAATTTTGTTTCTCAACCGTGGATCTCTTAACAGGGCATCTCTGGCTGCTGGGATGCCTCCTATCACACAAGAAAGGAAAGGGAGGAACTCGCAATCTTATACTATTATTATTATTATTATTATTATTGCGTTGAAGTTTTTAAAGTTGCAAGAGTCACCCCTCCACTTCAGGCCAAAGGAAATCATTAAAGGAAATAAATTCAGGATGTCAGAGCAGCAATTGTTTTTGTAAAAGCAGACCTTTTTATGACTCAAGGTTCTCACCGCCGCGCTTCGGAGTCCACGCCAGGCACCCTGTTTTTGTCAAGGGAAAGTTTATCTTCCCAACATGAATGGAAGAGCCGAAGCCACGAAAGTCCGCGCAGCAGCATTGAGAGAAATGGCTGTCCGGAAAGGGAGGGTGGCATTGTTGTTTGGGTGGATCAGCCCTTTGGGCATTGTTCGGCCCTCTGGGAAAATCTTATCTATCTGCTCAGCTGAAGTGGTTTCTCTTTGCAATGGTTGGCTTCCTTCAGGAATTGTACTTTCTCCTGTTTTGATGCTGCTGCTTGTTTTTAAACTACGGTTCCCAGAATTCCCTGGCCAGCAGGGGCTTTCTGGGAGTTGTCGCCCCCAAGGACTAACTTTGCAAGCTCTGGGACCTTGCGTCCTAAGGTCCAGTTCTGGCCAGGGCCGGTGCTAGGTTTTTTTGCGCACTAGGCGAGGGGTGGGGGGTGGGGTGG
>JAHTLZ010003129.1:73259-85746 GCA_023846285.1 Phrynocephalus versicolor | reverse complement strand
AGAGAGAGAGAGAGAGAGAGAGAGAGAGAGAGAGAGAGAATGAGAGAATGAGAGAATGAGAGAAAGAAGATAGTTCATAAAAGATTCTGCAATGTTTCAGCCAGTTTCCAGCTATCTAGTGTACACTGGGAGTTGTGGATCAAGGATGATCCAGATGCTCAGTGCATTGGCCATCTGGCCGTGGGTGTTCAGTTCCCCATTGGGGTTGGACTACATGATCCATAAGGTCCCTTCCAGCTCTACAGTTCTAAGATTGATGATGATGGTGGTGGTGGTGGTGGTGGTAGTGGTGGTGGTGATGATGATGATGATGATATTGTCCTAACTAGAGTAATTGTTGACCCCATCTCAAAGTCAGGAAACATCTGAAGGGGTCTCCTTGGCTCTAGAGGTGGTCTCAAAAGCAAAGGTCTCAAACTCCAGGAAAAGAGATTCAATGTAAACATTAGGAAGAACTTCAATCATGACAGTTAGAGCTGTCTGGCAGTGGAAGATGCTGCCCCAAAGGAGGGTGGTGGAGTCTCCTTCTTTGGGGGTTTTTAAGCAGAGGCTGGATGGCCATCTGTCAGGAGCCCTGTGATGGGAGTCCTGTGATGGGGGGTTCTAGCATGGCAGCGGGTTGGACTGGACAGCCCTTGAGATCTCTTCCCACTCTAGGATTTTAGGATTCTATGACTTCTGGAAGTCCTCTGGACCTTCCCCAAGAGATCTAGAAGAACCAGTTCTGACATGGCACAAAGAGTTCCCATCTCCTGGACTATCTGGGCTGGAAACTTCGCAGATCCAGGCTAGATAGATCTCTTCTTCTGC
This sequence comes from Phrynocephalus versicolor, assembly GCA_023846285.1. NCBI lineage: Eukaryota > Metazoa > Chordata > Lepidosauria > Squamata > Agamidae > Phrynocephalus > Phrynocephalus versicolor. Next base: position 84,936 of record JAHTLZ010003129.1, on the reverse strand, counting down.
CTATCTTTGTCTCTTTAATGTGTCAATACAGTTTGATTCTCATCCACCCTGGTCGGAAAAAGAAAGCACATGCACAGTTATAGGATGGGGATACTTGGCTCAGTAACAGTATGAGTGAGAATGGGTTTGGAAACACTCTAGATCAGAAGCTGAATATGAGCCAGCATTATCTGGAAGTTGAGTTTAGGAAACTTCACTGAAACTGCTGTTCGAGGGGCGTGGTCAGCCAGGAACAGAATTTGCTTCTCTTCCTGGTTAGCACGCAATCTTTTACTGCGTAGTTCGTCGATGGGAAACTACGCAGAAAACGCAGGTATGACCGCGGTCTTGGACTCAATGACCTTAGAGGCCCCTTCCAACTCCATGATTCTGCGATTCTTTGGAAAAATAAAACCTTTCTTTCTTACATATCCTTGCCCTTTATTGCTATGAATCAGGATTAGGGGGCCCAGTGAAATGGTATCCCTATTGGCGCTGCCGCCATTTTACTTTTCCTGCTCTGGTCGAGCTTTCAGCCAAGCCAGTTCCTTGTCACCATCGACGTTGGTTGCCTCAGGTGCTTTCCATGGGAATGGAGGGCTTTGCTTTGCAAAAAGCAGCCAGGCAGACCGACATTCCCCGGCTTGGGCCTGAGACACAATGCCATGCCCTTCAACCAGCGGCAACAAAAACACATGCCCATAATTGGCAGTAGCATCTCTGAGGGGGTCCTCCTCTCCGCCACCACCCCTCCTGCCATCAGGCTGACCTTTGCAAGGAACATTTTAATGAGAAGCCCCTCCCAGGGAAACGCTGCCAGTCCTCTGATGGGCGGGAGAGTTGCCACTGACACGATCCTTAGAGGTTATTAATTGCTTGGGTCGACAGCAGGGAGTCTTCAGCTGCAGGGAACTTTATCTCAGGATGCCCCTGCGTGGATGATTCAGGAGGTCATCGTGCCTGGCCCAGCTGTTCAGGAGGGTCTCCCCTGAGCCTCAGCTGTCAACATGTCTGACACACTATCTGGTGTAATGGAACTTATGCCATGCAGAGAACTTCCCATAGGTGTGTGCAAAGCATATAATACTGCCTGGCTGGGAGTTAATTATACCCATGGGAAATTACACACACACACACACACACACACACACACACACACACCTATATACGTCTACAACATACACAGAAATAGGGAGAGTAGAAGGTTCAGAATTTGGAAACATTTAATTTTCCAGTCATGCTTGATGGCTCCAATACCCTGATAAGGACCGGCTGCGTTACGTCTGATCCAACTTTCACACCCTTAGAAATCTCAGCTCATCCAACTATGGTGACAGAGGCCATGATTCCTTAGGGATTATGGGACTTGTGATTGGGGAAAAAAAACCCTTCCAAATTCTATAGAGGACTGCGTTGTGTAGAGAAGTGGCAAATTCCACAAAATCTTTTTTCCCCCTCCACTTCGTGACTTTGCCTTTCATTTATTGCTCCCGTGCCAAATTCAAGAGACTAAGGTTGATTAGAGATGGGCACAAATCACTAAATTGGCAGTTCGTGCCAGTTTGGATGGTGGCCCAACCATTGTCCAGCACTTTCCAGACCTGCCTCCTCAGGTGGACACCCTCCTAGAGGAAGTGGGGGCAGGGAAACCAGGGCTGTGGCCATGAGTGTGCCGTGCGCTCGTTGAACCGCAGGACACCGGTTGGGAACCAGCACGTGCTGCCCAGTTGGTGGTTCACGCCCATCTCTAACGTCACCCTATAAAACCATGAATGCTTGGAGGGGTGTTTCTACTTATTCAAATGCCTCTCCCTAAGATCAGCCTCCCGTGCCATTGGCCCCTCTCTGGAATTGATGCCAGGTGTGGCCATCCTGAGGGAGGCCAGCAGTCTCTGTGGTGGTCACCTCTAGAGATGGGCACGAAATGAAAAAAATTTGTTTCTGTTTCTGTTTTTTTGTTTCGTTATGCAACGAAACGACAAACAAATTTTGTCTCCAAAATGAAACAAAACAAACAGAAACACCAGAAATTTTGCCGTGTGTTTCGTTTCCGTTACTGCAATACAGTGAACTGCTTTAAATGCTAAAAAAAATTTAAAAAATGAAATAAATGGTAATGAAACGGTAACGAAACGAACAAAAACAAAAACAATTTTTTTGCAAAAATTCACAAAAAACGGAAACGAACCGAAACGGACCCTCCAAACGACAAACGAAACTCCATTTTTTCTATTCGTGCCCATCTCTAGTCACCTCTATCCAGAATGCTCCACCTGTGGAGGGCAGTGGCATAGCTAGGGGGCAAGGGGGGGAACACCTATCCCTGGGCACAGCATCTGGGGTGCCAAATTGGGCGCCAAACGGCCCCTCGCCCAGGAGCTACAGGAAGGCACATTGTGGGTGACCTCCCAGTGCTGGCACAGAGGGTTAGGGTTAGGGTTAGGATTAGACTTTCTGTTTATTGCATTGCTGGAAACTGCCCGGAGTAGCGTCCATGCCCCTAGATGGTGCAGTACAGAAATGTAATAAATAATACAGTAATAAATAAATGATTTACAATAATAAATAAATGATCTAACTAAAGGCCACTCTGGGTAGTTTCCAGGTGCTATCACTGAGACAAAGTACACAGATTCTCTGACAGTTCTCTCTATACACAAAGCACACGGCAAAGTGCAGAAAAGGGTGCTTGTTTTTACATACAACCTTTGCATTATCCTGCACAAATTTGATATTACTGCTTTCTTCTCTCTCTCTCTCTCTCTCTCTCTCTCTCTCTCCCTCCCTCCCTCCTTTTCTCTTTCTTTGCTTTGTGACTAATATTAGACTTCATGTTCCTACATAAAATTCCAGGGACCAGGGGGGTGGGGGGTGGGGAGAGGCAGACCCCCCTATTTATAACACACTCTTCTTAATGTTCTGTGGGATTCTCTGTGGAGCCCTGGTTTGCTTCTCTGGGATTGGCGTTTGAGTGGATGCTTTTAGTTAATTTGATTCTATCTCTTTTCACGGAGAAGGTGGCTGTTTTAGTCTGTGCAAGAATTCCAGGCAAAAATCAAGGAAAGTAAAACAAGACAAAAGACAAAAAACATGTGGCCTCTTAAAGACTAACTTTCATATTTTAATGTAATGTTTCGTAGACACGTCCACTTCTTCAGTCATCTTTTCTCCTGACTAGATGTGCGCATGAAATGCCAAAATGGTGTTTCATTTCGTTTTTCATTTCTCCTCAGCCCCATTTCATTTTGGTTATTACAAAACTATTTTTTAAATTCATTTCATATTTCATTTCGTTTTGTTTTTGTTATTATTATCATTATTATTTTTACACGGTTGGGTCTGGCTGGCTGGCTGGTCAGCAGTTTCTTTTTCTCCTGCCAACCAGCTGGTCGGTGTTTTTTGGTGTTGTTTTTTCCCCAAACACCGACCATGCGGCCCCTGGGGCCGGGTCAGTGCTAGTTTTATTTTTTTATTTGTTTGTTTGTGTGTGTGGTTTTTTTTTTTTTTTTCATTTTAGAGGGCCGACCCGGCCATCCCTGGGGCCAGGTTGGTGCTCCTTTTTCTATTTTATTTTATTTTATTTTATTTTTACTGCCGTCCAAGTGGCCCACGCTACAGCTGTAGCACGGGCCGGTCGGTTTTTTTTTTCCTGCCGCCCCCTACCTGCAGTCAGAAGGACTGGACCAGGAAGAGGACCACTCCAGGACCCAGGTAGGAGACACCAGCAAACAAAACGAAGTGAAATGAAATCCGGGTGACTTCAGAACCCCAAAACGCCAACCCCCTTGGTGATCAGACTGCCACCATTTGCACCGAGAGGCAATGAAGACAGATCTCATCCATTCCATTTATGGTTCCATTTATGGTTCGTCAAGGCAACATAGAACTGAAGGACAAATTACACATGGGCTAATTGTTCACACAACTGAGTCAGCACGGGGCTGGTTTTCTTGTCACCTTTCTGTAACCAGAAGACAGAAACGGCTGTATGAGCTCCTGTATTGTCACACACGGGGTGGGGTGGGGGAATACAAAATGAACAGGGCTCCTCAAACCTGGAAAAAAAGGAACGAATCAGCTTGAATTGACTCATCATGTGGCTCAATTATTTTTTTGAGCATTTTTACCCTTCAAGGGGCCTCGTGGTGCAGCTGTGAAGCTGCAGTCAAGTCTCCATTCACAAACCAAGTTCGATCCGGATGGGATCAGACAGACAGTTCAAGGTTCACTCAACTTCCCATCCTTCTGAGGTTGCTAAAATAAGTACCCGGCTGATGGAGTGGTGGTGGCAGGGGATGGGGAGTGCAAAATGTTACTTGCATCATTCTAGTGGTAACTACCCAGACGGCACTCCAAGCGCCATGGCGCATTATATAAGTCAAACCAGTGACCGTGAAAATACAAACTAGGCATTTGTCCCACACTTTCACACTGTGGTGGGAGCAGTTGGCTTTGAAGGAAGAGCATTGAGCAAGGATGATTGAAGGAAGAAACGGATGGAGTCAGAGGCTCAGATTGCTTGTCTCCCTCACGAGAGTCCCTGCGTTCAACGGGATTACGTCATCTGTAAATCAAGGCATGGAACAATGGATGGCTCCAGGTCTCTAACAGCATCAAGCATGATGGCACATAGATGTGATTGATGTGTAGAATACGGAGTCCTCCTGTGTGTTTAAGGGTCAAAACCTGCTCTATTTTCATACCCCTGTCATGGGTGTTTGGCTTTTCAGAGAGATCCTTTCCACCACCACCCCCAATTTCAATTACTGGATGTTCTATTGGGCCAAAGAGACCTTTTAAAGTTGACTTCAGGGGCTTAATCCATCTGCTTCTGTCCCATTTCCAAAAGAGGCCCCAGCCAAAGTGGGGGGGGCAGTGTGAAATCTAGGTAAATAGATAGAGGCATGGTGAAAGACGTAGAATACAGGTAACGAGGGGCAAGTCTAGGGATTAACTGTGTATTTGAGCAGGATGGATTTTAGAGGCACGGGGAGGCTAAAACACTGAAAGGGTTTGGCCTGAGCCCAGGCATCTGCCCTCTGAATGACATGCACATGATGCACGCACATGTACTCACATCACACTACAAGGTAAGAACTTAATCCAGTCAGGACAGAATGCTGATTGGTGTCAATTATCTACTAAAATGCATTTGGCTCTCATGAACAATAGCTTCACACCCGGCATCGTTCTTTCGTAGTTCGAAAACCCAGAGGCTCAGTGCTGGCCAGGTCCAAGTCTCCGCTTGGTCCCACCGCTGGCTCATGACTATGAGGAGTCTCGTGGCCCCGATAAGATTTGTGATATTTCTTTGGCTTGAGCTTTCATGAGTGAGGCCACCTTCTCCAGATGCTCGCAGGACACCTGTACCTCTCAGGAAGTGGTCTGGGTTCACTAGCGCCAAAGAGAACCTGATGAGCAATAAAGATGTCAAACTGCTGGAGCGCTCAGTGGTTTAAGCAGCTGGCTCCAGCGCCCTCAATCCAGTATTAATTTTCCTCCCAGTTCTCACAGCAGTGGCCTTCGGGATTCAACTAGAATGAAAAGTGCTGGACTAGCTGCGACAATGGTTTAGAGCAGTGGTTCTCAACCGGTGGGGTCCCCAGATGATCCTGGACTGCAACTCCCAGAAGTCTTCATCACTAGCTGAGCTGGTCAGGATTTCTGGGATTTGAAGTCCAGGAACATCTGGGGACCCCACAGGTTGAGAACTACTGAGTTAGAGTCTCTGGCTGCAAAGCCAAGGTCTGAACTCTGGGAAGCTTTAAGGGCAGTGCTTCCCAGCCTTGGGTCCCCAAATTTTCTTGAAGTCTGACTTCCAGAAATCCCAGGTAGCACAGCTGGTGGGGAAGGCTTCTTGGAGTTTTAGTCTAAGAACATCTGGGGAACCAAGGTTGGTAAACCATGGTTTCAGATAGACCTCTGTCCTCCGTTCTCTTGTCAAGTGGCCCCTCTCCGACCTGAATGTCCATGGACTTTGATGAAAAGCCAGCAGATCCATGAGAAGACTCACTTCTATCAGGACTCTGGGAACAAGCGCCCACTGGCTGGACAGCTTCCATCCTATACCTATAGCCCCAGTAATATTGCTGTGAGCCAACTCAATTGCCATGGGCCACACTTGAACTGACACATGTTCCAGACCAATAGGATGGTTCGCTAATTATGGCCTTCCTGGTTTCTAGGAAAAGGAGGTCTTCAGCATAACAGAGGTGTTGCTTCCCTTGGTTTCCCAAAGGGTTATCTAAACATGCGTAGTGATCTCAGAGAGGTCAGCATGGATTCAGGATGTGCTCTTTGTTTTGTCCACAGATCGTTTTTCTTCCCTGAAGTGCTTAAGACAAACACCTCTGAATTTATCCTTTAGAAAGAAGAGAAGACAGGACAGGACAGGACAGCTGGGCCGGGGCTGACTCAGAACTTACAGATGCCTCTGTCGGCCAACTCATTCACTCATTTTCTTCCCATTCCCATTCACAAATCAACAGCTTTGGACTTCCAAGTCAAACAAAGAACAGGCTCGTCTCATCATCTGCAAGATCCCGCAGAGTGGACCCAACCCTTTATTCATGTTCTTTTCTCTGTGCTTAATCCCCCCCACGAGCTGCTCATTCTAATGCCCTCTCTTTGTGGGTTTTCAATGGGGCAGATCCTGAAGAGCTAAAATCCTATTAGCTATTACCGTACCCCAGGCCTAATGGGATTGGCGTGTTTCCTATGGGCAAATGGTTGCAAGGCAAGGCATTACCATAGGCATTGGCGGTTGTGTGCTAAGCCACACAGCTTGGTGCACAACAGCAAATGACAAGCTCAAGAGGTGATAAACCTGGGCACTCTAGATCAGAGGTGCCCAAACTTCAGCCCTCCAGATGTTTTGGACCACAACTCCCAAAGTCCTTTATCGTTGGCAATACAGGCTTGGAATCCTGGGAGTTGTGGCCCAGAACATCCGGAGGGCCAAAGTTTGGACACCCCTGCTCTCGATAAAGACCTTCCTCTTCAGGCAAGCTTTCCCTGAAGGAGGGACTACCTACTATGTGACTTTTATATGAATGCATTGACTGATCTCAAAAGAACACCAGTGCTTTCCATGTGAGTTGGATCAATCGTGCTACCCACCCGACCATTTTCAGAGGGCTCTTGCCGAGCTGTCAATGGCTGGACCCCTTTAAAACTGGCCTAGTCGGCACCAGGGGATCCTTCTAGGACAGGCATGTCCAAACTTCGGCCCTCCTGATGTTTTGGACCACAACTCCCAGAATCTGTAACGAAATGCTGCTTTCTTGTTTCTTTTCTTTTCGTTACATAACAAAATGACGAAACAGCATTTCGTTTTTCATTTCGTGTCCATCCCTAATCAAGAGTCAAAATTGTCTCTTCGCACGTAAAAGGGTCAGGCAACTCATTCCCAACGAGGGGGGTCAGACTTCCTACCAACATCTCATGTAACCAGTGTGTCATATTTATGCCACCAGGCTGCTCAAGGTTTTAGCCATCCTTTTCATTCTCCAACATGTTCACTCAACTATTTTTGAGTATTTTTGTGCTTTTATGGTATTATTATATTTATTTATTTATTTATTATTATTATCTGTATTATTTGTATTTTGCTGGGGTTATTATTTGTACTTTGATTGGGTATTGTAGGTTTGGGGACAGTTGTTTTTGCAACATGTTGTACACCGCCCAGAGTTCCCACGGGAAATCGGGCAGTTATTAAGCACAAAAATGAAATCAATATAAATATAAATATCTTTGAGGGTGCCAGGGCCCTTTTGACCTGGCATCCAATAGAGAAGTACCACCCTGTCACCCTGCACATGTACAGCAGGGATTGAAAAGTGGCATTCATTCGTTGTTTCTTATTTGTTTCCATTCTCCAAGTTCCAGCGCAAAAAGCCCACCTTTGGGGAGATCGGGTGGAGGGGGCCAAGCCGAGGGGGGTGGGGACTGCCAGCTGAGCAGAACAGAGCGAGCCGTATTCACGCACGCACCCCAGTCTTCAGATGAATTTTGCAAGCTGGTCACTAAGCACATTTGGATTTGATTTGCCTCGCGAAGCATCATTTCCCATAAACTTGATGTTGTGCCAAGATTTCCCACTTTATTTTTCTGGATGGCTATTTACCACTTTTTAATGACTGCTGGGAGATACCACGTCTCTCGCTTTTACGAGTTTACGTCCTGGAAGGCGGGCACGTGGGTTGAATAAAGCCCCCCCTGCCAAAGAAGGTGAAGGATGGGCATGGGGCAGAGAAAGGGGGGCAGAATATTATGGACTGTGATGTGGTCTTGTAAACAAGACAGATGAAGAGGAATGTTCATGTCTCACAAGAGAAACTCTGGGATTGTTACGGCCCTGAGGTAAACCTTGGTATGCCTGAGAGAACCTACAAGCTCTTGTTATGGATGGAGAGGTTGAAAGAGAAGCTGAAATGGCTGAACCAGAAAGGGTCTGTGGAACTCCTTGCCACAGGAGGTGGTGAAGGCATCGGGCCTGGATGCCTTCAAAAGGGGATTGGACGGATTCCTGGAGGAAAAGTCCATCCCAGGTTACAAGTTTTGTACATGCATGGAATTCTGGGAGTTGTGGTTCAAAACATCTGGCGTGCTGAAGGGTTGCCACCCCTGCTCTAGAGCAGGGGTGCCCAAACTTTTTGTAAGGAGGGCCAGATTTAGTGGCTGAGAATGTGTCAGGGGCCGGTTGCTCCCCGAACCTGCCACCCCACTGCAAGCCCCACCCACTGACCCATAAGCCCCACTCACTGGCCCCTTGCAACCCCACCTGCAGGAAGGAAGGCGGGGACCAAGGGAGGGAGGAAGGAAAGTGGGGACCAAAGGAAGCACAGGGAGTCGTGGCCACAGGCCGCCCCTTCAAAGACATGGGGTGAAGGAGGGGGAGGGAGGGGCGGGCCAGCCAGCGGCGGGCCACTCAGAATGGCCTGACGGGCCGAATTTGGCCCCCGGGCCGGGCTTTGGTCAGGCCTGCTCTAGAGAGTGGGGAAAGCACTGGACAGAGAGGTCGGGAGGAATGATTGGCTAGTGCAAGACTGGTTGACAGTCAGCCTAGTCCCTCCCAGTCAGTCCTACCAGATGCAGTATACGAGATTGCAAATACTCCAACATACCTGGGCTTAGCCTGTAAAATACAGTACCCGCAACTTTCTTCCCTTGATCCTTCACTGCCCAGCACAAATCATTTCTGTCATTTTTCTCGAGTAAGAGCCCCAGACATTCCTCTTTGGAAGCTGGTTCCACACTCCCCCCCTCCTCTTTTCTTCAAGAGAAGGAAAAAAGCTTCTGCTGGGTTTTTCCCTTCCCTGAATTTCACCCTCATTCCTTATTATAATGCCCCCTTTAAAATGTTTGCCGGGTTCACGAGAGAGGCAGCCAAAAACCTTGAATTCTTCACCACGATCACTTTGCAAGCATTTCCTATGAGTTTCCCATCGTCAGGGCGGGGGGGGGGGAGAAGCATGCCGACGAAAGAGAGGCTGGCTGGTCTGAGAAATCAGGTGGCCATGGAAAAAGCAGACACAGCCAGTAGAAATGTGGTAAAAGAAAGAAAAGGTTTTTAGATAGAGAGGTTTATGGGGGAGGCACTTCATGAACAGGCATCAAAATTTGCCCCCACAGTTTCAGGAGCTGAAGCTCACATTCAGGGCATGAGTTTTAAAGCTCACTAGAAGTGCTGCTGGTGGCCATGTTTTTTTTAAAAAAAACCTTCAGCATCACTCAACAAGGAATGGGATTTGAGCTGTCAGACTCTGGATCAAGTTGGACATAAGTCACATTGTCAAATCAACTCAGGGTGGCTGTGTTTTTATCCCCACTGACTTGGACTCGACTCCCAACCTGGACCCCCCCACACACACACACCACTTCCCCTTCCTCTTGGGGAGAATCCTTGCTTTTAATGGGGACTCACACTTGGGGCCTCATACTTGGGACTTGGAACCAAAGACTTGGACTTGGCACTTAGTACAAAGACTCAGACATGGACTTGGGACTTGGTTCAAAAGACTTGGGTTGCTTTTACACGACCCCTAAAATATGACGCAAAGGGCTTGCAGATGCGGAGCTTAAAATTGTTTTCCCACCAGCTGCGGACTTAAAAAAAAATTAAGTGTGACCACGCCCACCTAAGTGTGCCTCAGCGCATTTTACAAGTACCTGGCCTCGAGGAGGTAACTTTTTTTCCGATGCGGATTTTAAATGCCTGGCTCTCCTTCATCTTCTGTTTGTTTGTGAATGCCTGGCTCTCCTTCATCTTCTGTTTGCTTTTATTATCCCCCCCCCCCCTTTAACAGACAGACGGGCTTCCAGTCCTCCTACAACTAGCTGCTCTGGGCAGCAGGAGGAGGTGAGTCTGCATTTTTTTCTCCCTCCCCTCACCACAGACAGGAGCAATGGAGTGCAGAAGGGTGGGAACACAGGAAGCAGAACAAAACCCCATGATCTCTGGTCCGAATAAGTTGCCAGCGGATTTTAGAGGTCATGTAAAAGCACCCTTGGACTTAGGATTTGGGAAAAAACACCTAAACCTAGTCTTGGGACTTGGGACCAAAGATGGATTTGAAAATTGTGAAGACTGACTGGAAGGAAGGAAGGAAGGAAGGAAGGATGGAAGGATGGATGGATGGATGGATGGATGAAAGGAAGGAAGGAAGGAAGGAAGCCAGCTACACTAATTCCAACTTTGAATGAAACCCAACTAATTATTAGTATTATTTCTGATATTCTTCTGACTCATGCATTTCTTGCTGTGGCTGTTTTTCCTCTTCAAGGCAAACATGAACACTTGGTCACTTGTATTTTTTTAAAAGCACATTTAAAAAAAAGCCCCAATAGTTATTGCCATTGTCTACAGTCTGGTCTTCCTTGTGTCTAGCAAAGGAGCTCCTTGCGGCTGCGGTCTCATCCTCGACTAGATGAAGCGCAGCCCCAGGAGACCTCGCTCTCTCCCAACGATTTGGAAGCAACTCCATGTATTTATTTATAGTTCCATGTCATCTGTCGTACCGGTTTTAATTGTTATCATCATCTTCTCGTGATGTGTTGTAAGCCACCCAGAGTGACCTTTTAGGCCAGATGGGCAGGATATCAATGCAATAATAACATACACGAAGAAATAAAGATCTGACCGTGTTGTTTCAAAAGGGCAGAACAAATCAGCTCGAGGACTTCCTCAAAAAAGGAGTCTTCTCGGGTGCTGGTCCCAGAACGGCAGATGCCTCTTTCATCTTGCCGGCATCCTTCCTTCTGGGACGAAGCCTGCCTGTCATTTTTACGAGCTCCCGAACGCTGTCAGGACACCCCAACCTTCCTGCTGTCTTTTCTTCTCTCACTGTGTCCTTTTTTTGCCCCCAGGAAGGACCAGGCTAGCCTTAGGAAAACAACCTGTATTGGGGGGAAAGCAGTGTGTTTCCTAGGGATACCACAGACAGAGGGTGCAGGGCTGGTTGTGCTGTTGTTATTTTTTTATTTTTTTTTGAATACTTTTTTTTGAAAATGTAAACAACACATAAATTCCCCCACAACACATTATCCACCACCCTCAGGATTATATAACAATATACTCTATAACATTATATAACATTTCATTCATTACAATCACATGTTTTATCTTAAACAACCTGTCTCGTTGTCAACTATCTATCTATCTATCTATCTATCTATCTATCTATCTATCTATCTA
>JAHTLZ010003129.1:49686-60931 GCA_023846285.1 Phrynocephalus versicolor | reverse complement strand
CACACACACACACACACACACACACACACACACACACACACACACACACATTATGCATCGCACAAGGAAAAGGCAGCAGTTTTGTGCACAGATTGTTCCTACAAAAACATGGATGCCTTGAGGTTGGGTTCCCAGAAGTGTGGAATTTTCTCATCCAGCTGCCCTTTTGTGACATGACAGGCTAATCTAAGGTGAAGGACAAATGTACCGCATATTCTTCATACCTCTAACACACAAAACATAAAAGGTTGATCCTTGAAATTGTGTAGAAGCCAGTTATCACAAGCAGTTCCCCGTCTCCTGCTAGGTTTGAGACGTTTCCGGGGGTCTGCTTTTCTTTAATAATCCTGATTAGAGATGGGCATGAATAAAAAAATGGCATTTCGTTTGTCGTTTGTCGTTTGTCGGGTCCGTTTCGGTTCGTTTCTGTTTTTCGTGAATTTTCACAAAAAAATCGTTTTCATTTTCATTCATTTCGTTACCATTTCATTAACATTTATTTCATTTTTTGTGATTTTTTTAGGATTTTAAGCAATTCACTCATATTGCAGTAACGGAAACGAAACGCATGACAAAATTTTCGGTGTTTCTGTTCGTTTCGTTTCATTTTAGAGACAAAATTCGTTTGTTGTTTCGTTACGTAACGAAATGAAAAAACAAAAACGGAAATGAAAAATTGTTCGTTTCGTGCCCATCTCTAATCCTGATTATCTTGGAGTAACCAAATTGATGTCTCTTCTGGAGCCAAATACAGTGGTACCTCGACTTACGAATTTAATCTGTTCCCAATGCATGCTCTTAAGTTGAACTACTCTTAAGTTGGGGTACCTGTCTAAAAAAATTGAAAAAATAAGTTAAAAAATAAAAATTGGGGAAAAAATTGTAAGTCGAGTGGACCATATCTAAAATGTGTAAGGCGGCAGTTAAAATGTGAAACGTTTTCTGCTCTTAAGCCGAATTGCTCTTAGGTCAAGCTGCTCTTAAGTCGGGGTACCACTGTAGTCACAAAAGGTCATATTGCGAGGTTTCCATGAGAGTTGGACACACTCAAATAATCTGAGAGTTTGTTCCTTGAAATGAGATGCCGAGATGGGGATTGGAGCGGGCAAAGCATCTTGGCCGCCAGCCCTTCTTCTAGTACAAAGCTGGGATTTTTCCACTAGGGAAAATTCCTCTTGACAAATAAGAGAGGAAACGAACACACCTCTTCTAATGAGGGTCACACAAATTGCATTCCAGCATCCAGGCACTGGCTTCCTTTTGAAGTTAGCCCCGTAACGATACCGGCAATTAAAAGTATTTGAAGGATAAACTTGCAAGATGAAACCGAAAACGCTCGGCTACCGCTACCGGGATTTGATCCTTTGCAAGCAATGCCATTTGCCTGAGGCCCAGAGTGGTTCAGTCCTCGGTAGCCTTGCAAACAGGCTGAGGTGCATTGTCAAGTTCAGTTCATTTAAAAAAAAAAAGACCTAGGGCTTCCTTGATTTTGCAAAAGATCCAAGCTCCACTGCTGAATGGGACTGGTGCAGAAACACACTTCAAATTGTATTCTCGAAAGCTTTGATGGCCGGGATCCAACAGTTGTTGTGAATTTTTTGGGCTGTTTGGCCATGTTCTGGGAGTTTTTCTTCCTGATGTTCCACCAGATTCTGTGGCTGGCATCTTCAGAGGGCAAGGAGCTCAGGGAACTAGGAGTTCTCTCTGCGCTCTGGGTTATAAAGTCACTTCAAATTGCTGAAGCCTCGTGGCACATTTGTTAAATGCCTGTGCTTATGATACAATGGTACTCACAGCCTGGGGTTCAATCCCAGGTAGCCGGCTCATAGCTGACTCAGCCTTCCATCCTTCTGAGGTTGGTAAAATGAGCACCCACCTTGCTGGGTGTGTGTGTTGGGAAGTGTGTCGCCTGCATAATTAAATTACAGTGGGCCCTTGTATAACAAACAGTTTGTATAACTTAAAATCTGTACAACATAAAAAATTCTGGAGATAGGGGAAATTTGCTTAACATAATTGCCTATGGGGAGAATCTGTACAACATAAAAATGGGGTCACTCTGTTTTCATTGCATCCCTATGGGAATTTGTATAAAGGAAAATTTGCTTAACCTAATTTCATTTGGAACAAATTAATTCCTTTATACAAGGTACCACTTGTATAAGCTGCCCAGAGAGTGTTTAAGCACTATGGGGCGGTATATAAGCACAGCACTTTTTATTTTTTGTTCTACGCCATGTCATGAGGGAGAAAAGACGGCATCATGACGGTGAGCCCGCCGGTTCAAAAGCCCGCCCCGCTCACGCCAGTCCAATAAGGAGTGGGGTTGTCCTTTTGCTGGTCTCTCAATGAATCCCTGGAAATCAGAATCAGGTTGGGCTAGCAGCAGGGGCTCAGGTGGGGCCTGACTCAGAATGGTAGGGGAACATGGGATCCAGTAGAGCCTAAGCCCTATCTTCCCCCACTCCACACTGGATCATCCCATCTGGAAGGCACCAGCACTACCCCGCACAGCAAGGCTGCCACCCATGGTGGACTGGCATTCTCCACGAGAAGACCCACACGCCCGCCACATCTCCCTGCGGCTCTCTGGGAGGCCCAAGACTGACTTTGAACAAAGCTAATTAGCAACCCAGAAGCCTCAATTGAGCTCTGCTGGAAAAACAAGTCAGCCACTGTGGGTATTTGTACACGACCCCTAAACTCCGCCACAAATGGCTCCCAGCTCCGGAGCTTAAAATTGTTTCCCCACCAGCTCCGGAGTTTACAGAAAATTAAGTGTGGCCACGCCCACCTAAGCGTGTCCCAGTGCACTTTTCAGGTACCTGCTCTTGGAGGGTGATAAAGCCCAGATCGGGATGTAAAGGAGTGAGTGCCCAGCTCTCTTCGCTTCTGTTTGTTGTTGTTTTTTGCCTCCCGCCCCTTTAAGAGAAGGAATCAGGACGACGACGGGGCGGGGAGGCTTGGACCGGCAAACGGAGGTGAGCCTGCATTATTTTGTCCCCTTTTTTCTCCCTCCCCTCACGCAGACAGGATCAAGGAAGTGCAGAGGGGTGGGGACGCAGGAAGAGCAATGTACCCCCAAGATCTCTGGTCCGAATTTAAGTGGCCAGCGGATCTTAGGGGTCGTGTGAAAAGGGCCTGTGAAAAAAGATCTGAACTTAGGGGCAAAAAGCAACAGCCCTACTTTGTATGGCCAAGGGTAGCTTTCCATTGCTGTGCTTGGCATCAGTCAGCTGAATTCTGTGACAGCATTCTCCAGGGTTTAGGTCTTTGGCTCCGGAGCTAGACGTTGGGAGTTCGATTCCTCCCTGCACCTCCTGAGAATCAAGCCAGACTGTGTAGCCTTGGGCGAAGCGCATAGACCCAGGGCACCCCAGAAGAAGACAGTGGTGAACCCAACGCTGTCTATGGTCTATCTAGAAACTCCTGGAAAGGGTCATCATTTGTCAAAAACATGCCCTAAGCACATCCGATCTCGCCTGATTTCGGAAGCTAAGCAGGGTCGGCCCTGGTTCGTACTTGGATGGGAGACCACCAGGGAATGCCAGGTGCTGTAGGCGCCTGGAGTAGGAACTGGCAAACCACTCCAGGATTCCTGCCAAGAAAACTCCATGAACGTGGGGTCACGAAGAGTCGGTCACGACTGTAACGACGCAACACACACACACGACTGGATGGCACATGATGATGATGATGAGGAGGAGGAGGAGGAGGAGGAGGAGGAGGAGGAAGAGGGGGATGGGGATGGGGATGGGGATGAGGATGAGAAGGAGGAGGAGGAGAATTCCCACCATTTCACTGGTTGAAACTACACAGACAGAACACTTCATATGATGAGCAACCGGCCAGGTGATAAGAAGTCTCCAGGTAAAATCAGGCTGCCCAGCAGAGGAAATCACAGCTAGAGTAGGCCTCTTGAACCAGTGAAGATTTCGTGGGCCAGCTCTCCTATAAGTCCTCTCAATTTGGTCGGTCTACTCTTGTTGTAACTTACTAAACTAAACAATAGGATTTCAGCCTTGGTCAGCATCAGAGAAGGGAAGATCCAGGCAGACTGCTGATTCTACCATGCAGAGAGACCCATCAGCAGTGAGATGGATCGGGCCCTTTCTGAGTTACTACCGTTTATCCCCATTAGTCCAAGACAGACATAAGTTGCAGCTCCTCTGGCGCTATTTAATGAGATAGCCGAGCATGCAAACGTTATGATCTGGATGGGATCCAAACCAGTTCCCGTCTATTAGATTCCATCCAGGGAGAAGGGAAGCATCTGGCAAGTTCTTCCAAATATACATCATCATCATCATCATCTTAATGACCGTAGGAGGCCTCTCCCCAAGCCAAAGGGGGAAAGGAATATCGCCCCGGTGTTTAAAGAGGCCGTAAACATTTCGTTCCTTGGGGCAATAAAGGTACGAGAACCATTTGTTGCTATTTATTGTCTCCAAGCTCAGCAGTGCAAGAGACAAACAAGGAGAATTCGTCATCAGGACAGGCTGAAATCTCACCGCTCCTGAGGAAATTTGGGGAAGCGTTCTGGTGGCCAAGGACAGCTCAAGGTCATAAATCTGCCTCCTGTTCTCCTGAATCATCTGATACTTGGGGGTCAAAAAGATTGTGGAGGGGGGGGGAATTGCCAGGAAATGGGGCAATGGCGGGGGAAATGAACAATGGCTATTAAGGATTATGTCCAACATTATCTCAGCTTGGTGAAGGAGGCTGCCAAGCATCCCCCACATATTCCAGATGGAGAGGAGAGGCTCGCTTATTCAGATCTTTAGATGTCACCCTGTGGAATGAGCAAAACTTTCCTTCGAAACTAGGTCAGGCAGGATCCCTGTCTAGACGTCCCACTGAATGGGTAGAACAGAGCTTGGCTAGTAGGGCAAACCAGTGGCAGAAAGCTCAGCCTATTATCTACTCGATTGGCCTCGAGGTAGCTTGAATCCAGCAATACTCTGGGGGGTAGCATAAGCTCTGAGGAGCCTGTGATCATAGAATCATAGAATCATAGAATAATGGAGTTGGGTGGAGTCTACGAGACTATGTCCAGCCCAACTGCTCAAGGAAAATGTGACAGATGAGTGTCCAATGTTCTCTTGGTGAAGACCTCTGCTTGGGAATACCTTGAAGCAAAGGGTGAGCCGCTGTGAGAAGCAGGCTGCTGGACTGGATGGGCTGTGACCTGTTCCAGCAAGGCTGTTCTTATGTTGTTATGCCTCCAGCACTCGAGTACAGTAGGACCCCCGTATCCACTGATTCATTATCCACTGATTCAGTTATCCATGGTTGGCACTGGAAAAATAAATAAATAATTTAGCAGCCACGAAGCAAGCTGGTGCCACAAAGCAGCAGTAAAGCAAGCTATTATCACAAATAGCATCTGTAAGGCAAGCTACTGTCTCAAAACAGCAGTCATAAAGCAAGCTACTGTCAGGAAACAGCAGTTTGGAGATGGATGGGGAGGTGCTCTCTCTTATCCACGGTTTTCATTATCCACAGGAAGGCCTGGAACCAATCCCCAGCGGATACTGGGGTCCTACTGTACTCACTAGAGATGGGCACGACTCAGAAAAAAAGTTTCGTTTTCGTTTTCGTTTTTGGCTAGGGTCTGAGTCGTTTCGTTTCCGTTTTCGTGGGCTAATTTCAAAATTTTTCGTTTTCGTTTCGTTATGTAACGAAAACGAAAAAACGGAAACGAAAACGAAATTTTTTTCGTTTCTCCCCATTTAGCTCAATTGAGTGCTTTTCCAGTAACGAAAAACGAAAATTGGCTCGAAATTAGTCGTTTCGTTTCCGTTTTCGGTCCAGGTTGGTGCCGATTTTCGTTTTCGTTTAGTTTCCGTAATGAAAACGAAAAACGAAAACGAAAATACCGCTAAGTCGTGCCCATCTCTAGTACTCACCAACCTGCTGAGGTCATTGGTTCTGTTGTCATACTGCTCTAATGGTTAAGAAATATCCCCTGCCACCCTGCCCAATATTACATGTCCTGCACTCTAGCATGATTGAGAGAGTAGATCCTGTCCCTCCTCTGTGTGACAACCTTTCAAGTCTTTGAGGAGTCCTCTCCTATCTCCCCGCAGTCTCCTTTTCTCTAGGGTTAAACCTGCCCGAGTCCTTTCAGTCTTTCCTCCGAGGGCTTGGCTTCCAACCCCCCCCCCCCGACCAACCTGGTTGCTCTCCTCTGAAGTTGCTCATTGGAGGCCTTCAAGAGAAAACCGGATTGGTCGGATCTGCTTTGATTTGGGACCCTGCCTTGAGCAGGCGGTTGGACTTGATGTCCTTAGAGGAGGCCCCTTCCAACGCCATGGTTCCATGAGTGCTGGAGGATTCTGTGAGTCGTAGTTCAAAATAGGATCACTTGCTGTAGGACTCTATGAGTGAAGCCTGTAAGGGAGATGTGGGGAGCTAGCGGCCAGATCACCAGTCAGTTTCATCTATGAGTTAGGGTTGTCCGAATAAGGACATGATTGAGACATACAAAATAATGCAGGGCATGAGTCAAGTGGATAGAGGGATGTTCTTCTCCCTCTCAAAATACCAGAACTAGCGGACATCCACTCAAATTGAGGTCTGAGAGATTGAGGACAGACAAAAGATAATATTTTTTCACCCAGAGTGTTGTTAGTCTGTGGAACTCCCTGCCACGGGAGGTGGTGATGGCATCTGGCCTGGATGCCTTCAAAAGGGGATTGGACAGATTCCTGGAGGAAAGGTCCATCACAGGTTACAAACCATGATGGGGATGTGTCATCTCCAGGCTTAAAACCAGGGTACTTCCAAGGGTCAGATGCAGGGGAGGGGTATTAGGAGACAGATATTGTAGTCTCATGCGCTCCCAGATGCATCTGGCGGGGCCACTGTGAGATACAGGAAGCTGGACTAGATGGCCTGATCCAACATGGCTTTCTTATGTTCTTATGTTCTTATGTTCTTATGACTCCATAAACATTTGCGAGAACCGTTCCTAAACTGAACCGTGGCACAAGATCAAAAGACCACCATGAATTAATGTCTCAGATCGCACCCAGCAGTGATCCTGTTCCCTTTCCTTCCATCATGTTTCCATCTTGCTGATGACTACATCTGATGCAAAACGCTTTATAAGAATGTCATCCATTTTTATCTGGCAGAGTGGCTCTCCCTAAGGTCAGCATCGACCCAGCCCAACAGAGCATCCTTGGCGTCTTCACTCCATGTGGCCCCCCTGCGGTGGCTGGTCCCGCTGCGTGGAATAAACTTCCATGTGAAATCCGCCAACTTGATATCCTCCTAGTCTTTAAAAAAAGTATTAAAGACCAGACTTTTTAAGGAGGTGTACGGCGATCAGTAATTTGTTGTGTTGTGTTTTCCCTGTTTATTGTTCCCCCCCTTTTTAAAGGTTTTTTAGGGTTTTTATTTTTTAATTTTTGCCTCTTGCTGGATTCTTGCATGTATTGTGTGTTTATTTGCTTATTTTACTTGTTTATTCTACTGTTTATTTAATTTGCATTGTTGTTTGTTTCCTATTTGCATTTATGTAAACTGCCCAGTCCCTTCTGGAAAATCGGTGCAGTATAAAAATGCAATAAATAAATGAATAAATAATAAATTATAGTGAAATAGTGATGACTGACACAACACATACCTGCCTGCCCCACCCCTGCCTCCCTGGTTGAGCACAACAATCCCACAACCCGTCGATAGCCATGCCAGACAACCGCAAGCGACAATGCACCAAGAGATCTGGGTGAAAAAAGGGGAATGTATTCATTTTTTTTAGGTGGAGCTCATGCAGTGTGATAATATCATTAATAAATTTTGTCGGACAACTAATGGAATACTATGATATCATTGGCAGATGCTGGGGGGGGGCGTTTTCCCGCTTTCTAATAGTCAACAATTGAACATAGTTAAGGAGTGAACGCATGAGTGGGAAACACTACGTGGCTTAGGGTTGGTCCAACTTCATTATGCCCAAGGTCAAAAGAAAGGAACTGAATGAGAGAGAGAGAGAGAGAGAGAGAGAGATGTAATGAGAAATGTTTGCTTCCTGGATAGCTTTCCCCATGCCTTACTGCAGGATTCTGGGAGATGTTATCAAAAAAAATCAAATACAGAGAAATATTCCTCTTCTCTGTCCCCAAACAGGTGATATACAAAACCCAGGTGTGGATTCTCCTAGTGTATTGCCACTCATCTCTGTTCACGAGAGGGTATTTCAAGGAGACTCAGCTATACTGCAAAAGCTTCACAGAGGAGTCCTGCGGTGCAATGGTTAAGCCGCAGTACTGCAGTGAAGACTCTGCTCGTGACCTGATTTCGATCCGAACACATTCAGGTAGCTGGTTCGAGGTTGAATCGGACAGGTCAAAGCAGATCTGACAGATAGCGGACCAATGTTTCCAGCCTTAGAGTGACCACCGCCTCCCAAGGCCACTGATTCCATTGTTGTACTGCTCTAACAGTTGAGATATTTTTCCTGATATTCCGCCTAAATCTGGCTTACTGCAGTTTGAGCCCATTATCACATGTCCTGCACTCCGGGGTGATCAAAAACAGATCATACGGCTCCTCTAAGTCTTTGAAAAGTGCTCTCCTATCTGCCCTCAGTCTCCTTTTGCTCCAGCCTAAAACTGCCCAGTTTTTTCCATCTTTCCTCATAAGGCTTGGTTTCCAATCCCCTGACCATCCTGGTGAACTTGCTCCAGTTTCAAACGACCCCCTCTCCGGTCACCACCACCCTCCTCTCTGATGGAAGGAGCACTCAGGGTAGGGTATTGGAAGAAGACCTTAAGCGGCAGTGAAGTTCATGGGAAAGGCAGGGAAACGCACCCAGCAGTGGGAGTTATTGGCCTTATTCCTGCACAGCTGCAGCTATACTGGGGGAAATTTCAGGGGGGACCTTGTGCTATGCTTAGCTTCAGAAGGCTTACTAGCAGCCCGCAAATCATCACACTGACAAGCCGCTCCTTGCTTTGCTCTATGTGGTAGGGCAGGCACATGCACTGGCGTAACTTGGGAAGAGCAGAAGAGTGCATTTGCCCTGGGGTGCAAAGCAATCTGGGGGCACCTGGAGGGGGAGCAAGAGGAGGAAGCCATGCTCCATCCTGCCAGCAGTCCTCCTTTCGCCCCGCTAAGGCTTGGCGATCCTTAGTCAGGGGAAAGGAAGAGAGGGAAGCAGGTGACTTCCCCCCCAAGCAGCACCTCTGTCGAGTGCTCCCCCTCCTCCTTCATCCCACCCTCGCTAAGGCTTGGCGATCCCGGGGAAAGGAGGAGAGGAAAGCGTGCGACAGAGGTGCTGCTTGGGAAAAAATCCCATTGCCTGCTTCCCTCTCCTCCTTTCCCCAGGTTAACAATTGCCAAGCCTTAGACAGAGTGAAAGGAGGAGGGGGAAGCGTGCTACAGAGGTCATGTTTGGGGGGGATTGTCTGCTTGGCACTATCCAAACGCTGTGCAGTTTGACAGGAGAGCCTTAACTGGAAAGGAGGTGCACAAAGAGGGCATGAGAAGGGGACACCCTTCTTCCCCTCCCCAACTGTTCCCCCAGGATCTGCCCCCCTTGCTGGGTGGGTGAGACATGGTTGGAGATGGAGGAGAGGGGGGGAACTAACTTTGTTACTGGGCGCTCCAAACTCTAGCTACGCCACTGGACGTAGCATCAACCATCTCTGTCCATCACCCTTCCTCTGCTCCTAGTTTTCAGGACACCAGCTTCCTGGAAGTGCTCAGAAACACTTTAGGCTCAGTGACTGAGCCCTTGATGGTCTCCCATACTTTCCACCCTCAGATTTCTCACTCCACTTGGAGAGAGGGCTTAGTAGCAACTCTCTTAATGGCAAGCTGTATCCTCTAATTTTCAGATTTCCTGCACTACAACCACCATAATTCTCCATTATGGGAGTTCTGTCCACCTTACGGGAAAGCTTGGAATACCTGAACGTGGCTCACCTGGGAGTAGAGATGGGCACGACTCAAAATAATGTGTTTCGTTTGTCGTTTTGTCGTTTAGGGGTCCGTTCCGGTTCGTTTTTGTTTTTGTGAGGTTTTTTGCAAAAAAAATCGTTGAAACGAAAAAACGAAAACGAAAACAAAAAATTGCTGTTTCGTTACCATTTAGCACAATTCAATGTATTTGCCGTAACGAAAGCGAAGCGGTCGACAAAATTTTTCGTGTTTTGGGTCATTTCGTTTCATTTTGGCGTCAAAATTCGTTTTTCGTTTCGTTACGTAACGAAACGAAAAAATGAAAACAAAAACGAAAAATCACTCATTTCGTGCCCATCTCTACCTGGGAGAAACACCTCCATTAGATGGCTTTGAGGCATAGTTCCTCCCAGTGCTAGCTGGAAGTTTTCGTTCTGAGCAGGACGCTCGGGTGGAGCTTGGTCTCAAAGCCTTCTAATGTAGCCCTTTCTCCCAGGGGGCATCACAAGGGAGGCACACCTCCCGGAAGGGAGGATTATGGTTCTGGAGTCCAGAAAACCTGGAAATCTCACCCTTGCAGAAACTAGACAGCCCCCCCCCAAAAAAAAGACTGGGATTGGCGTCTTTTCCAAGCCGAGGTTGAGTGCATCCTAAATCAGTGGTTCTCAACTGGTGGGTCCCCAGATGTTCCCGGACTGCAACTCCCAGAAATCCTGGCCAGCTCAGCTAGTGAGGAAGACTTCTGGGAGTTGCAGTCTAGGAACCCCTGGGGACCCACAGGTTGAGAACCACTGTCCTAAATGGGATCCCTCCCCCCCCCCCCCCGGAAACGGTCTACCTGCAACTCCAAGCAGGAGGAACTAGAAAGAGCCTTCAGATGATGTTTTGCTTTCTGCTTCATCCGTATTCCTCTCCCTTTCTGCTGCGCATGTGCACTCCCCCCCCACAGAGAGACACACAAGCGCACAAACATACTCCCGCCCCCCATAAATGAAACGTATATCAGGTTCCAAATTAAACACTTGGAAAATATCCAGCTCCATTACAGATCCACCTAAAACATGCTGAAAAATGGAGGGGGAGGCAGAAGCAAGCTGAGTGGTTTTAGCTAGAATGGACCGAGAGTATAACAAGAGAAAGAGATGCATAGATATGAACACCCTCATAAGTTTATTGCTTAGTTCACAGAGTTTGGAAAAGTTTCTTTTTTTATTTTTATTTTTATTTTATTTTTTCATTACTACTCCTAAAATCCCCCAGATGGCAGCCATGTTGGCTGGGGGACTAGAGCTCTTTCTTTCTTTCTTTCTTTCTTTCTTTCTTTCTTTCTTTC
>JAHTLZ010003129.1:37560-49676 GCA_023846285.1 Phrynocephalus versicolor | reverse complement strand
TTTCTTTCTTTCTTTCTTTCTTTCTTTCTTTCTTTCTTTCTTTCTTTGGGTATTTGTACACGACCCCTAAACTCCACTGCAAATGGCTCCCAGCTCCAGAGCTTAAAATTGTTTCCCCACCAGCTCTGGAGTTTACAGATAATTAAGTGCGGCCACGCCCACCTAAGCGCGTCCCAGCGCACTTTTCAGGTACCTGCTCTTGGAGGGTGAAAAATCTCAGATCCGCTTGTAAAGGAGTGGGTGCCTGGCTCTCCTTGCTTCTGTTTGCTGTTGTTTTTTCCTCCTGCCCCTTTAAGAGAAGGAATCAAGACGACGACAGGGCTTGGGGAGGTTTGGACCGGCAAACGGAGGTGAGTCTGCATTCTTTTGTCCCCTTTTTTCTCCCTCCCCTCACGCAGGCAGGATCAAGGAAGAGCGGAGGGGTGGGGACGCAGGAAGAGGAACGAACCCCCAAGATCTCTGGTCCGAATTTAAGTGGCCAGCGGATCTTAGGGGTCGTGTGAAAAGAGCCTTTCTTTCTTTCTTTCTTTCTTTCTTTCTTTCTTTCTGGACTACAACTACCAGCAGATAGTAGACAAAGGGTTGAAGAATGTATACTATAGTCCAAAAAACAAATGTCAGTACGTCACCCTTTTCTGCTGTTCCTTCCAGAAATTACTGGTATCAAAAAATACATAAAATAAATAATAAAATAAATATAATTTTAAAAGGAGCGTACGGTCACTCATTTAATGGCATTAGCCTACCTAAGGGATCGTCGTTACATGCTTTTCCCTTTTCATTTTCTTTTCTGAACCTTTAATTAAGGTTTAATTTCTCAGGAAGGAAAAAATGTTTTCAAACAACAGCCTCGGACATACTCCTCGGAAGAGGCTGGGAATCCTATTCCCCCTTGGCCTGGTTTCTGGAGGGACAAGTCCGCCGCTTTTCTCTCCCTCACCCCACCCCCCAAGAAGAGACAAGGTTTCATTGGGATCCTTGGGCCAGCCAAGACAGGTGTTGGTGGTTTGTCTTCTTCTTAAATATCACAGACAAAGGAAGAACGGATCCTTTGGCAAAGGTAGGTCTGCTAAACCACTTGGGGCTGGCAGATCCCCCCAAGGCTGCCTTCTGCCAAGCGAGAGGATGTGGTTTGGAGGTAGGATGCTCACCCCTTGGCATTTGCCCAAATGAGGCTACTGGCACCAGAAAGCTTGGCTCAAGGAAATACCTGGAAGAGAAGGAGACCGTATTTATTTATTTATTTATTTAAAGGCTTATATCCCGCCCATCTTCCCTGGCGGGAACTCTGGGCGGCTAACAATGTTAAAAACACAAAAATAAGTAAAAGAACCTCCGAGTGAGAAGCAACGGAGGGCAAGATGGCGGCAATAGATAGGGAAGGGGGGGGGGGGAAGATTTTGTCGGGGATGGAATTCTAAGATACCAGGACTTCTAGAGCACTGCTTCCTAGCCTTGGGATCCCAGATGTTCTTGGACTGCAACTCCCAGAAATCATGGTCAGCACAGCTAGTGGTGAAGGCTTCTGGGACTTGTAGTCCAAGAACATCTGGGGACCCAAGTTCGGGAGACACTGATCTAGATGTTGAATGGGTTGTGCCTTAAACTAAGATTACTTTGAGGTACTACATGCAAATATGAAGGGTAAAGGCATCTTTTAACATGTATTATTTACAATTCCAAGACGGGACGTGGTGGCTCAGCAGACTAAGGCTTCGGAAACTGTCGGTTGCAAAGTAGGCAGCTCCGCAGTTCGAATCCCAGGTGCCACGCAGTGGAGCGAGCTCCCACTGATCACCCCAGCTCCTGCCAACCTAGCAGTTCGAAAGCATGTAAAATGCAAGCAGATAAATAGAATCATAGTATCATAGAGTTGGAAGAGACCTCAAGGGCCATCCAGTCCAGTCCCCTGTCATGTAGGAACCCCATCACAGTATTTCTGACAGATGGCCATCCAGCCTCTGCTTAAAAACCTGCTTAAATAGGTACCGCCGTAAAAATCGGGAAGGTAAAACTGTGTTTCCTTGCAGCCATGTTGGCCACGTGGCCATGGACATGCACAACACTGGCTCTTCGGCTTGAATATGAAGATGAGCACCCCCCCCCAGAGTTGGACACGACTAGCACATACTGTATGTGCAGACGGAACCTTTACCTTTTTTACAATTCCAAGGCCCTCAAATTAGGTAGTTGACATTGTGGTATACTTTTCAAAAGTAACTCTTTACTTTCCCATACCTCAGAAGGAAGTAAGGGCCTTTTCACACGACCCCTAAGATCCGCTGGCCACTTAAATTCGGACCAGAGATCTTGGGGGTTCATTGCTCTTCCTGCGTCCCCACCCCTCCTCACTTCCTTGATCCTGTCTGCGTGAGGGGAGGGAGAAAAAAGGGGACAAAAGAATGCAGGCTCACCTCCGTCCAAGCTGCCCCGAGCCTCCCCGTCGTCCTGATATCTTCTCTTAAAGGGGCGGGAGGCAAAAACAACAACAAACAGAAGCGAGGAGAGCCGGGCACTCACTCCTTTACATCCGGATCTGGGATTTTTCACCCTCCAAGAGCAGGTACCTGAAAAGTGTGCTGGGACGTGCTTAGGTGGGTGTGGCCGCACTTAATTTTCTGTAAACTCCAGAGCTGGTGGGGAAACAATTTTAAGCTCCGGAGCTGGGAGCCATTTGCGGCGGAGTTTAGGGGTCCTGTACAAATACCCTAAGATTACTTATAGTTACTTTAGTATAAATATGAGGACAACAGGCACCTGGTCTGTGGTAGACAACAATCCCTTTCCATCTACTTTATCCAAGCCTTCACATCCACAGCGGAGAACAGACAGTGCGGAATCTAGCCCTTGAACATTTTTCTATTCAAGTGAAGGCACACTCTCTCGGTGTAGAAGTAGTTTCTTTATTCCATTTATTTATTTTATCTCTTTATTTCATGCCTGTGCTGCTATACATCTACAACACACATGAGGAAATATTTAATATAAAGGATAGAATCCCGTAAAAATTACTGCTGGAAAGGGAATGATGTGATTTATATCTTTGTTGCTTGAGAACCGGTTCACAGGGTGTTTAAAGTCAACCCCAGTATAAAAGGTGCATTATCTTTCTGGTATTCCCCCAGCAAAATTACAGTGGGAAAGTGCTGCACAGAAAGAGTAGGGTCAAAGCAACGCCACATATCAGTGTGCAAGGTGTTGAAGAATCCTATTTTAGCACCCATATCTGCTTCTTGTGGCAATTAGAGATGGGCACGAATCAAAAAAATGGCATTTTGTTTCTCGTTTGTCGTTTGGAGGGTCTGTTTTGGTTCGTTTCCGTTTTTTGTGAATTTTTGCAAAAAATTCATTTTCATTTTCGTTTGTTTTGTTTCCATTTCGTTACCATTTATTTCAATTTTTTGTGATTTTTTAAAGGATTTTAAGCCATTCACTCATATTGCAGTAACGGAAATGAAACGCACAACAAAATTTCTGGTGTTTCTGTTCGTTTCGTTTCATTTTAGAGACAAAATTCGTTTGTCATTTCGTTACGTAACGAAATGAAAAAATGAAAACGGAAACGAAAAAATGTTCATTTCGTGCCCATCTCTAGTGGCAATAGGTTCTGTAGACTGAAGCTCGTGGAATCATAAGCCAAAGGACTGTGATTCTCAAAATCCACAATTTACGCTTGGAAGGATCATTCATGATCTGACCATTGATCTGCCCCATATGGACAAAAATCTCTTAAGAAACCAGCATGTGAATGGAACTATTGGCCACGCATGCCGTCACACCTCTGTTCGGTTATCTCAGTGGTTCTCAACCTGTGGGTCCCCAGATGTTCCTGGACTGCAACTCCCAGAAATCCCTTCCAGCACAGCGAGTGGTGGAGGCTTCTGGGAGTTGCAGTCCAGAAACATCTGGGGACCCACAGGTTGAGAACCACTGGTTATCTGAACCTACTGAATTGGTTTAGACTAAGGAATGAAAACGAGAGCATGTTAATGATTATGCCCAGCATTTGAAAAAAAACTGCCTTTTCTAGAATTGCAGCTCTCCATCTCCCAGCAAGTCATCCTGGATAGGAAGCTCTTGGTATTACTCTCCAAAAAAGCAACTTCTCCAAGTTTTGCAAGCAAAAACACCCCACCGATACATTGATGGTGGAAATTTACATCCCCTTGACACTAAAGCAGACTAGGTTCCACATCTCAAGAATTCTGGATAGTCCCAGAAACAGAAAGTAGCTCCTCACACCAAATTCCTCTAGCCCAGTGGTTCTCAAACTTTTTTCGCAGTGGCACCCTGATCAGGCTAAAAAAAATTCACAGCACAGCTATAGAATCATAGAATCATAGAATCATAGAGTTGGAAGAGACCTCAAGGGCCATCCAGTCCAACCCGCTGCCATGCAGGGAACCCCCATCACAGTATTTCTGACAGATGGCCATCCAGCCTCTGCTTAAAAACCTCCAAAGAAGGAGACTCCACCACCCTCCTTTGGGGTAGCATATTACACTGCCAAACAGCTCTAACCATCATGAAGTTCTTCATAATGTTCAAACGGAATCTCTTTTCCTGTAGTTTGAAACCATTCCTGCGAGTCCTAGTCTCTGAAGCCATGGAAAACAAACCAGTCCCTTCTTCAATATGACATCCTTTCAAATATATAAACATAGCTATCATATTCCTCCCTCAGCCTTCTTTTTGAAAGGCTAAACATTCCCAGTTCCCTAAGCCGCTCCTTGTAAGACATTTCTTCCACAGGTGCTATCCTTAAAGCGGTTTGAATACTTAGGGACAAAAAGAAAAACAAACAGTGCAAATTCAAGGCCCAGTTGTCTTTAATGCAATGAATGAAACTGTTTGGATGAATCTTTCATTATTTATTTATTTATTTATTTATTTATTTATTTATTTATTTATTTATTTTAATACTTATTTCAATACTTATTTATTTTAATACTTATTTCCTTTATGATTATGGGATGTTTAGTTCATTAAATATTATTGTCGCGGCACCCCTGGCATACACTCGCGGCATCTCAGGATGCCACGGTACCGGACTATGACTCCCAGATTCCCCCAGAGCACCCACCTGGAGAGCACCCCATAGCTGTGCCTGACAAAACGCTTCGCAGGACGAGAGCAGCCTGCCAGAAACCTCATCTTGATGGAGTGTGCAGAAAAAGCCATCCAATCCTGGTGGATTGTGGGGGATTTCGAACCCGTCGTTTTAAAAACTCTCCAAGCAGCCGTGAAACATGGGCTGGGGATTCCCCAAAGCGAGAGGCTCCGGGACTCTCAGACATCTGAACATTATCTGGAAACACGGAATGGAAATTCAGATTTCACCTCCGAGATCTGCTGGATGGAGCTGAGGCCTCCCTTTCTAATAAATACATATTCCTCGTAATATGTTGTGCGCATTTTAGAGGCAAAGAGAAGAGGTGGAGAAGGGGGAGGTCTATTAATTATAAGAGCTTGAAACCCATCCGTTCGCCTGGCCAATGTTCTGGCTAATAAAAAAAAGCTACAATCAGAACAGTAAATACTTAGGCTCCACCGGTTTTAAAGGCCACGGGGGGATTCCCCTAGCCGTGTTTAGAGCAAAAGTTCTGTGTCTATTCCCTTTTTTAAGAAGAAACACATTCAGGGGGAGGAGAACAGCATACAGAGAGCACCCCAAAGTCAAGTTCATCTCCCTGGGTCAGAGAGTATTGGAAGAGCAGAAGAGAGACCGGCCAAGTGGCTCCATTTCCCCTCTGACTACTGGAGACCATGTCACTCAGGGCCCTGTGGCCAAACTGGTTTGTTTTCTTCCCAAGCAAGCCTCATAGAATCATAGAATCATAGAATCATAGAATTATAGAGTTGGAAGAGACCTCATGGGCCATCGAGTCCAACCCCCTGCCAAGCAGGAACCCCTTCACAATATTTCCGACAGATGGCCATCCAGCCTCTGCTTAAATACCGTCAAAGAAGGAGACTCCACTACCCTCCGTGGCAGCATCTTCCACTGCCGAACAGCTCTAACTGTCATGAAGTTCTTCCGAATGTTCAAATGGAATCTCTTTTCCTGTAGTTTGAAACCATTGCCCCGAGTCCTAGTCTCTGAAGCCATGGAGAACAAACCTGTTTCCTCTTCAATATGACATCCTTTCAGATACTTAAACATAGCTATCATATCCCCTCTCAGTCTTCTTTTTGATAGGCTAAACATTCCCAGTTCCCTAAGCCGTTCTTCATAAGACATCTCTTCCAGGCCTTCAACCATCCTAGTCGCCCTCCTCTCCACAGTAGAGATGTGAGGAAACTTACTATATTATTCGTTTTCAACCATTTGGGTTGTCTTGGCGTTCCGTGATGCCTTTGTGAGAGCTTTTCACGGTGTGTAAGATTTCTCCTCTCCAGCCCAAGAGTGAGACAAGACGGTCTTCCTTCTGACTTTGGTGCCACCACCTTGACTCTTCGATGGCTTCATTGCAACTTCCCTGTCGAGATCCAGCTTTAGCGGTGTGACCCCACTTCCAGAAGGCACCTCGGAAAAGGTTTCCCCATCTTTGCGTGTAACCTCGCCTCCAGCCAAGAGCAGGAAAAGGAGTGCTAGTTGTTTCTCAGCATCGCATCCTTAGATGGTGCAACTGGGGTGCTTTCCATTGGAAAAGCAAAGCACCCCGAGCAATTGGTTGGTTGTTACCAGAGAAACTTCTGAAAACCAGACAGGAGTTTTGTGACCTGGAGACAGGGATAAGCAGTGAGGTGGCCAAGTTTGCAGATGACACGAAACTTTTCCATGTGGTTAAAAACCAGAGAAGATTATGAAGAGCTCCAGAAGGATCTCTCCAAACTGGGGGAATGGGCTGCCAAATGGCAAATGCATTTTAATGTAGCCAAACGTTGTCTGCAGTGGCGTGCCCTGAGCGTTGGGGGAAGTGCCATGGCTGGGAAGGAGTGCCCATGGAAAGGGCTCCGCGTGCCACCTTTGGCACCCTTGCCATAGATTCGCCAACACGGCGCTAAGTGGAAGGAATTATTGTCTCGCTGGAGCTCAAGGTCACACATGAGGCTGCTGTCATTCTTTCCCAGCCCGCTGACATGTCCCACAGCTTTGCCGAGAGAGACGGAAAGAATGAAAAAAGGTTCACGGCGCCGAGGAGGGGGTGGCTGCTCTTTCCTTGTTTTGCTTTCATCCAAGAGATTCCACTTGGTCAATCCCACGTCTAAATGTCAGCCCGCCTCGCCTGGCAAACCTTCCGGAAACACAATTCATTTCGGTGGCTTAGCCAACGTGTCTAATCCACTCAGGCAGCACGACCGGGGGTTAGGGGCAGGCGGTAGCTGTACGAATGTCCATTTTAAGAAGTGTAGACGCCTTCAGAGGTGAGCCACGAATAGCTATCACTGCCAAGCAAAGTTTTGTAAGCAAAAATTATGGATTTCAAATGGATGTGGAGGCATGTTTCCCCCGGATGCCTGGGCCCCAAATCCCTGGGAGGGCCATCGTAAGAAAGGGACGCACAGAACGATGAAAATCTACCCACCATCTTCAACCACAGTCGGCCCTGCTCCCAGTGTGGATTCCTCAACAATTTCACAGTAGCTGCTGGACGAAGCGACCTTTGCCCGTGCAATTTGTGAAATGTCTGGCGATCTCCAAGGATCAAAGGCTCTGAGGAAATGTAAAGCTCTCCTTATTCGCTACTGTGAAGAGACTGCAGGCAACAGATGTGGGGTGAGGAGGAGCAGGAGCAGGAGGGGCTGTTGATTGGAGGCTTCCTCTCCTGAATCCCAGGAATCTGTTCATCCACGTTCCTTCTACACCCAGTGACAGCCTTGCCCAGCATCTGAGACTGAAACAAAGGCAAGAAGTGGCTGGTGCTCTTGCTTGTACTGTATTCCCATTATGATGTTTTCACAGAGATACCAGCACAACAGGAGGAACCACAGTAAGAACCTAAGCAGATGTATGTGAGACCAGGTCCACGGTCTAGGCCAGTGATGGCGAACCTTTTAGAGACTGAGTGCCCAAACTGCAATTCAAAACCTGCTATTTTTTATTTATAACCTGCTATTTTTTATACAAGAGCCTCGTGGCGCAGTGATTAAATGCCTGTACTGCAGGTAAAACTGTGCTCACGACCTGGGTTCAATCCCCGGTAGCAGGCTCAAGGTTCACTCAGCCTTCCATCCTTCCGAGGTCGGTAAAATGAGTACCCAGCTTCTTGCTGGGGGGGGGGGCAATGTGTAGCCTGCACACTGTAATAAAAATTGTAAACCGCCCAGAGACCACTTGTAGTGGTATGGGGCGGTATATAAGCAGAACACTTTGCTTTATTTATTTATTTATTTTTGCTAAGTGCCAATACAGTAATTTAAGCTGTATACAGGTTGCTATGAAGGGGCAATGTCAGGTGCTCACAAAGAGGGCTCCGAGTGCCACCTTTGGAACCCGTGCCATAGGTTCTCCATCACTGGTCTAGACCAGTGGTTCCCAACCTCCCTAATGCCTAATTAGATGACTGAGAATCTTCACAGACATTGAAAACACATTTTCTTAGGGCGTTTATACACGACCCCTAAACTCCTGGGCAAATGGCTCCCAGCTCCGGAGGTTAAAAACGTTTCCCCACCAGCTCCAGAGTTTACAGGAAATTAAGTGCGACCATGCCCACTTTAGCGCGTCCCAGCGCACCTTTCAAGTACCTGCTCTCTGGAGGTGAAAATTCCTTGATGCGGTGTAATGATAGTGAGTGCGGGGCTCTCCTCGCTTCTGTTTGTTGTTGTTTTGGCTCCCGCCCCTTTAAGAGCTACTTAAGAGACTGGAATGTTCCCGCAGCAAGAGCGAGAGGGGAGGGGAGCCACATTATTTTCTCCCTTTTTTTCTCCCTCCCCTCACGCAGACAGGAGCAAGGAAGTGCAGAGGGGTGGGGACACGGGAAGAGAGACAAGCCCCTAAGATCTCTGGTCCGAATTTAAGTGGCCAGTGGATCCTAGGGGTCGTGTGAAAAGGCTCTAGTCTTTAGGGGACCACAACATTTTTGTTCTGATGTTGCCAATGGCAAAAATCCTTGCAGTGTCATTTTCGCACTAGAGGCAAGACATGTTGTGGATCTGGGGGAGTCTTCCAAGGGTTGCCTCACTGTGTCCAGAATGGCTAGTTCCAAATCCCCCCCCCCAACTCCTCCATTTCTAATATAATTGGCTGGGGGGAGAGACCCATAGAGCTGCAAATGTTGGTCTCTAAGTAACAACACCTCATCTTTACTTTCTTCTCACATAATCCTCTTTAGATTTTTAACTACCCCCCCCCCCGACTAAAGTGCTCTGCTCTTAAAATCCATCCCCTCAGTTGGTTTCCTGGAAGAAATAAAGGAGTCGATATGACCCACCGTTTGGTTCCCCTACCTTCCAGAACGATTAAAGTCTTAACTTGCAAGGATTTTAATAAGAAGAAGAATTTTTAAAAGCTGCATGGCGTCTTTTCGCATGGAAGTTGCCAGTGTATTATCACCCTGAGAGAAATTTAATTAGGAGCCCCCCAGTTAAGCCGCAGACCTTGGGAGTCAAGAGTGAAGGCTTGCTTTTGGAGATGGGATTCTGCGTTATATTAACTCTCTCTCTCTCTCTCTCTCTCTCTCTCTCCTCTCTCTCCCCTCTCCCCTTTATTATCTCTGTCTGAAACGCTAGCTTCCTCTTCATGTGGGAAATTCTGGGTTTTTAAAAGAGGTCAGTTGGAAGGGACAATGGGTTTTTTTTTTTTATTAAACTGAAACCTCATGAGTTTGCTCTTTGCCGGCCACGTAACAGCTGTCGTCTTGAGAAGAAAAGGGACAAAATATCTAAATGCGAGGGGAAATAGGTTTAATTTAGACTAATCCTCACTAGGGTTTAGAGCAGGCATGTTCAAATTTCGGCCTTCCTGATGTTTTGGACCATAGCTCCCAGAATTCCAAGCCTGTATTTCCAGTGGCAAAGGACTGTGGGAGTTGTGGTCCAAAACATCTGGAGGGCCGAAGTTTGGACATGCCTGGTTTAGAGCCTCAGTTTGTTTTCAGGGGCAGGGGCAGGAGTGGGTCATGCAAAATGTACGAACCAAGGGCATGAACAGAATGCCTCACGGATAGAGATGGGCACGAAATGAACAATTTTTCATTTCCGTTTTCGTTTTATTGGTTCGTTACACAACGAAACAACAAACGAATTTTGTCTCTAAAATGAAACAAAATGAACAGAAACGCCGGAAATTTTGCCGTGCATTTCGTTTTTGTTACGGCAATACAAGTGAACTGCTTTAAATGCTAAAAAAATCACAAAAAAATCAAAATAAATGGTAACGAAATGGTAACGAAACGAACGAAAACGAAAACGAATTTTTTGCAAAAAATCCACGAAAAACGGAAACGAACTGAAACGGGCCCCCTAAACGACAAACGACAAACAAAACACCATTTTTTTTTATTATTTGTGCCCATCTCTACTCACGGAAATCCTCCACAACTGGGCATTGGCGTTTAAGCTGAGCTTGAGGGACTCCAGCCCCTGGGTGTACGTTCTTGGATGTCACCCTGACCTAGGTGAATTGGCTGAAAACAACTGACCAGCGTTTCAGGGTCCTGTGCCATCAATAGGCTGGTGGCACTCACTCCTGTCTCTGCTGTTGACCTAACTTGAAGGGGAAACGGAGGAAAATAAATGGAGGTTTCATCCTAATAAGATAGAAGTGTTCAAATGTTAACGCTGCCTGTCAGTTGAGAAGTTTTAAACTGATTTCTCTCAGATTCTCTTCTTTGGCCCTTGCACATTGGGGTGGGCTTTTATTCAACGAGGTTCACAGCAAGAGAAAATCTCTTAGGGCTGCACTGAATGCCCATCTAGGTGCATCTGACAGGGACACGGGAGAGGGCCTTCTCTGTGGCTGCTCCTAGACGTTGGAACTCCCTCCCACTGGAGGCCCGCCTGGCCCCATCTTTGCTGTTTTTCCAGAAGCAGGCAAAGACCTTTCTCTTCAGGTGGGCTATTTCTCAGTGACTGACTGACTGTGACAATAAACAGGATGGTTTCTATCGTGTTGCTTCTAAATTTGTGTTTAGTAATGCATTTACCTGACATTTTTAATATAATGTTATTAATTCTTCTTTAACGTTTGAATAGTTTACTGTATTTAGCCTTTTAGTATTGTGTTCGTAAGGATATAAGTTGCCTCGGGACTTTTCTTAGGAAGTAGGCAAGGTAAAAAAATATTTTAAATAAAATAACAAATTGACACTCGTCAGGTGTAAAAATGAATCACAATACAATTCTTTTCAGCCTGCAGAAGGCAGGTTGGGGCATTCTCCATAATAAGAAAGAGCAAGAACAATAATCTGTAAATCAAGCAAAATTCTGCTGCCAGTAATAGCAACAGCACAACTTACGCTTCAGTGCAAATGACACAGTCTGTCCGAAATGGTGGGTACTTCACGAATTTTTCAGAACTAGAAGCTAACGAGTGGAGCAATGAGTGAGATAAACAGTCCACAGTCTCATTTAATTTAGTTTACTTTTTCTTCCTCATTTTTATTCAGACATTTATTTACAGTAATTACGTTTTTATCCTACAGAGCTTGTGGCAAAGCCACTATTCTGGGTGGCTGACAAATCATCATCATAATCATCATCAAAGTTAGAGAAGGTATCATAAAAACCATGATCCCTAAAATGATAGCCACTTTGCTCAGAATGATGGACTGCCTACTATGTGACTTTTATGTGGATTGCCATGCACAATTGCATTGACTGTCTTCATAAGAACATCAGTGTTTTCCATGTTAGTTTCCACCCCTTGTCATGGTTGTTTTTTTTTCCATTCTGCATGCTTTTTGTAGCTTTAACGTTACCTTTTAATATTCTAAGATGCCACTTCTAATTCCCTGTTTTTAACTTGAATGAATATGTCTTAACTCTTCTGGGCTATATATTCTCCCTCATTATTGTAAGCCACCTTGGGTCCTTTTCCAAGGAGAAAGGTGGGATGAAAAAAATTATTCAAAATAAATAAAAGAAACAAACTTCTGTCTTCCAACAGACTCACCAAGTGGGGGATTGTTGTTGTTGTTGTTGTTGTTGTTGTTGTTGTTGTTGTTGTTGTT
>JAHTLZ010003129.1:10208-37550 GCA_023846285.1 Phrynocephalus versicolor | reverse complement strand
TTGTTGTTGTTGTTGTTGTTGTTGTTGTTGTTGTTGTTGTTGTTGTTGTTGTTGTTGTTGTTGTTGTTGTTGTTGTGTCACTACAGTCGTGACCGACTCTTCATGACCCCATGTCCATGGAGTTTTTTCTTGGCAGGAATACTGGAGTGGCTTGCCAGTTCATTCACACACACACACACACACACACACACACAGAGTCAGATATATGCTGTTTATTTTCTGCATGATGGGTGGAAGCCAGAGGACGAAAAGCACTCCAGGAGGTAGGGAGAATTCCCTTTCTCCCATCAGATTCGTGGAAACCTACAGTGGGATGTATCTGGGGCATAACCGTCCACCCTTTTCTCCTTGGGTCCCTGGCCAAGCCAAAGGAAAGGGGTCCCCAAGGGGTCCTAGAAGCCTAGAGAACAACCAACCCATCACGCACTCCACGCCAGAGTCTTGGCTCTCTCCGCAGGCTGGATGTTAAGCCGTTAGTGCTTTTCGGAGCCCACAGCTTGTGGGGCCCTGAATCTTACGGCAAAGGGGGTGCCAACTCACCCATCCATCACAAAGACAGATGTGTGAGAGAGTCCTTTATTGCCAACAAGAGAAGGAGGCTGTGGTGCTGGTCCAGCCCCCCCCCCCAAAAAAAGAAGGAAGACCTGTTTCAAGGCCCGGCCGCATGAAGTGTGGATAACCTTATAAATCTCCCCAGGAAAAGGAGTCAATCATACCTAAGCGTCTCCAGATTTTCCATTTTCCTCTTTTGCAGGAAAAATTCAGCATGTGGTCCGCTTCTGGGCCTGCCACCCTTTTCCGGACAACAAACACACATGACAGGATTGCAGTGGAAGGGGACATCGCAAGTAACAAGTTACTAGTAACTTCATGGCCTGGAACTAGTTACTTCTTGAAATGCAGGTGGTGAGTTGAGATGGGCACGAAACGGAAAAATTGTGTTCGGTTTCCGTTCTGTTCGTGGCCCATCTCCCTCCGTTTCCGTTTTTCGGACCGAATTTTTTCTTTTAAAAAAATCGTTCCGTTTTTCTTTTTTCAGAAACGGTGCCGTGCCGGATGACAGCGCCCTATCATCCGGCATAGGGAAGATCCCTCTCGCCACCCTCCGCCTCGATGCATGGCAGCCCGGCGGGCTGTCATTTCCGGGGCGGAGATCGCTGGACAGGGGGCTCCGATCTGGCCTCCGTGTGCAGAGACCGGATCAGAGCCCCCTTCCTTCCCTCCTCCACCACAGAGGCTGACAGGCCAACGGGCTGTCAGGCTCCATAGTGGAGGAGGGCGAGGGGTGCTCCCATCCGGCCTCTGCATGCAGAGACCAGATAGCAGCCCCTTCTTGACTCTGCCCCCGAAGCCAGAAGCCAGAAGACTGGACCAGGAAGGCCAGCAGCAGCACCGGCAGGCCAGCAGGTAGGAGGACTTATCGGGCGGCCAGGCCAGTAACGGAAACGAACAGAACCAAGAAAATTTTCTTGGTTCTGTTCGGTTCGAGCCTGGCCCATCCAAATTGTCGTTCTTCGTTCTGTTACGTAATGGAACGACTAACGACTAACGACTAACGGAAACAGAAAATTTGTCGTTTCGTGCCCATCTCTAGTGGTGAGCATTATTGGACAGGAGCAATGTCTAACATCACCTTTTAATACCCTGCATTTTAGAAGCACTTCAAGGTATTTCTAATGGACTTTTGGCAAGAATTTTTAAACATTTGTTAGTTTTAAGATTACACACATGCATGTGTGTGCATGCACATACAAATGCACACACACAAACTAAAGAAAAGTGACAAGCAGTTGTAACAACTGATGTAAGATTAAGGCAGTAACTAATATTTGCAAATGTTCACATCCTCAGTTAAATTTGCTTTGTTTCACTCATTCAATCACTCACATTCTACAGGACCAAAAGGTCTCTTAGCAGCTTAAAACTCTTTTAGTTTCCAAATGTCTTGAGGGGTTTGATCAACTTCTTTTTTTTCCCCTCAAGGGTGGGAAAAATTTGCAGAGCACTTCAGTAAGAAAGCTCCCTTTCGTAGATGCTCAAAACCCCTTGCATTTGCACCCAAGTGAAAGTCTTTGAAAGGAATGAAATGAAATACAGTCACCCCCCACCATTTCGCGGTTCAAGTCCTGCGGTCCCACTATATCGCAGGATCACAGTACCTGCGCCTTGGGGTTGCCACCACCACCCCGGGCTCCTCTGAGAAGCCTCGGAGCCGGGCGGGGGACGGCAGGAGCAATCGCATTGCCCCGCGCCACCACCCCATGCTCAAGCCTCGGGGCCACGCGATCGCACCACACTGCCCCCGTGTGGCCCCGAGGCTTCTCAGAGGACCGGGGCGGCGGCGATGGGCACCACCCTGCAATCTCCATTGAAATGCATTGAGCCAATGCATTTCAGTGGAGAAATTTTCCCCATTGGAATGCATTGAGCATGGAGACGCCCTGGACAGCGGGAGGTCAGATTCAACTGCCGCCGCCGGCGTGCACCGCCCCAAGACTTCTCAGACCAGTGCGCACTGGTGGGGGCATGGGAATCTGATCACTCCCCCGCCCCCAGGCTCCACCCGACCCATTTCCGCATATTGCGGATTTTCAGGCATCGCGGGTCAGGTGGGTCCCTAACCCCCGTGATATGCGGGGGGGGGGGTTACTGTACATGAAGATTTACTGCCTAGGTGATACATTAGTTGCTCAACCTTGTTTGTTTGTTTGTTTAATTTCTATACCACCCATCTGTCAGCATGGCCACTCTGGGCGGTTTACATCAATCCAAACAATTAAAACACAGTGTACAATAAATTCAACTAAACAGATTAAAGTAAATGAAAAATCACATACACAGCTGAATTCCATAATAGGACATTATTCTGCCCGTTGAGCAGTGAGGACTTTCCAACATTGTATCAGAGAACAAGGATTGCGTTTTTAAAAATGAGGCTGCCATGAAGCTCTCCAATTCTCCAGCACAACTTTTTAAAAAGGGTGTGAAGCAATGGCTTTCAACCTGGAGTCCCAGGAAGTTCTTGGAACACATTGCCCACAAATCCTGTCCAGCCCACCTAGTGGTGAAGGCTTCTGGGAGTTAGAGCATGAGAACATAAGAAGAGCCCTGCTGGATCAGGCCAAAGGCCCATCAAGTCCGGCTTCCTAGTTCTCACAGCGGCCCCACCAGATGCGTTTGGGAGCGCATGAGACTAGATATCTGTCTCCTGGTATCACTCCCCTGTATCTGGCCCTTGAAGTACCCCAGTTTTAAGCCTGGAGAATGACACATCTCCATCATGGTTTGTACCCTGTGATGGACTTTTCCCCCAGGAATCTGTCCAATCCCCTTTTGAAGGCATCCAGGGCAGATGCCATCACCACTTCCTGTGGCAGGGAGTTCCACAGTCTAACAATGTGCTGGGTGAAAAAAAAAATATTTTCTTTGGTCTGTTCTTACTCTCCCAGCCCTCAATTTGAGTGGATTTCCCCTAGTTCTGGTATTTTGTGAGAGGGAGAAGAGCGTCCCTCTATCCACTTGACTCATGCCCTGCATTATTTTGTATGTCTCAATCATATCCCCCCTCAGGCACCTTTTCTCCAGACTAAAGAGCCCCAAATGTTTTAGCCTTTCCTCATAAGGGAGGTGCCCCAGCCCAGTAACCATTTTAGTCGCTCTCTTCTGCACCTTTTCCAGTTCCACCATGTCTTTCTTGAGATGCAGTGACCAGAATTGTACACAACGCTCCAGGTGCGGCCTTACTATCGTTTTGTACAACGGCATTATAATGTTGGCTGTTTTAGTTTCAATCCCCTTTTTGATCTCTAAGGCCATCAAGAACATCTGGATAACCCACGGTTGGGTGTCTATTACTGCGAGCTTTGGCAGATGGGGAACATAGGGAAACATCACGTTGCTATTAGAGGTGGGCATGAGTGGGAGGTGGCTGTGATGGCAAGATTTATAACGCCTATGCCATTTTTTATTTCAACTCCCTTACACCTCTGGCTTACGGGTCATCTATGCGGTTATCGTACGCTCTGTATTTTCTGCAGAATTCCAGTTATATCTGGCTAATATCAGTTTGACAATTTTTCATGGGCGCCACAGAAAGCTTGGCTCTGAGGGAAGGCAAAAAGCATGCCTTATCTTCCACGTTGCACATCGCTCTGGATTCCGTGCTGTCTTTTCTTGGTATCTGAGGTATTTGCAAAGCTGAGTAAAGCTCCCTGGATTCTCCTCTGGGGGAAACTGAGGAATAATGATACTTCCCCTGTCCTGTGGGAGAGTTGAGCTATAAATCACACCTCTTTCCCCTCAGCTGGCTTTTCTTCTGATGAATTAATATCTCGAGCTGTAGCTTCTCTCCCTGGCAAGCTGAGAGCACCAAGGAAAAACTGGCAGGTAACTCTGGATTGGGAAGCGGGGAAAATAATGTACTGATGGACCACAGGAAGGATGAAAGACACAATCATCTTCTTCTCCTCTTCCTCTGAATATCAGAATCATTTCACCTTGACCAGCACACAAGATAATACAGCATAGGCTCTGTGTCTTCTAGCAATGACGTATACCTACTGTTACACTGTAGTGGTGGTCAGAGGAGTCAAACATGAGAGGGTGGGTGGTTTTGTGTGGATGCCAACAAGGGGACCTGGTGGGAAGCAGGTGGGGGAGATGATTATACTTGCTGAGAGAGCAGAATAGACCCAAAGGCTAAAACATTTGGGGCTCTTTAGTCTGGACAAAAGGCGCCTGAGGGGGGATATCATTGAGCCATACAAAATAATGCAGGGCATGAATCAAGTGGATAGAGGGAAGCTCTTCTCCCTCTCACGAAATACAAGAACTAGGGGACATCCACTCAAAGTGAGGGTTGGGAGAGTGAGAAAAGACCAAAGATTTTTTTTTTAACTCAACGTGTTCTTAGTCTGTGGGACTCCCTGCCACAGGAGGTGGTGATGGCATCTGGCCTGGATGTTCTCAAAAGGGGATTGGACAGATTCCTGGAGGAAAAGTCCATCACAGGTTACAAACCATGATGGAGATGTGTCATCTCCAGGCTTAAAACGAGGGTCCTTCAAGGGCCAGATGCAGGGGAGTGGGATCAGGAGACAGATATCTAGTCTCATGCGCCCCCAAACGCATCTGGTGGGGCCGCTGTGAGATACAGGAAGCTGGACTAGATGTGCCTTTGGCCTGATCCGGCAGGGCTCTTCTTATGTTCTTATGTTCTAACTCCTCCATCTCCACCTCCTCCAGACCTACTTTTATTTTTCTGCCTTGTCCCAGCTCGTGGCTTAGTCAAGAGAGTTGAGTTCTGGTCCCAGGTGAGGCATCTCAGTGGGCAAAGCGAGAATGCAAATGGACTTTTTATTTATTTATTTATTTATTTATTTATTTATTTATTTATTTATTTATTTATTTTTGAACTTATATACCGCAGCCTATTTCCCCACAGGGACTCAGTGCGGTTTACACAGACGATAGTAAATACAAGAGATAAAAACACTAAAACCCATGAACAAGATTACTCAGGACGGCGAGCCAAAATAGGCAGGGCAGCAAAAAGCAAGGGGGGAGGGGGGGAAAGGGGGTGGGTTACCCCAGGAGGTCTCCAAAGGCGTCCTTAGATAGCCATGTTTTTAAGGCTCTCTTAAAGGACGCCAGCGATGGGGCTTGCCGCAACTCGCCCGGCAAGGCATTCCAAACGGACGGACCAACCACCGAGAAAGCCCGGTTGCGAGTGGTTGTTTTACGGGCTTCCCTCGGCGTGGCTATCCGGAGCGAGAGGGCCTCGGAGGAACGGATCCTTTGAAGGACACCATGCCAGCATGACCAAGGTTGGGTGATAGAACTTGTCAAGGAACAAAGTACAGCAAGAGACGCCTGGAGGGTCACGTATCTCCCCCTTCATGGTCCTTAGAATCCTAGAATGATCAAGTCGGAATGGGGTGTCCTAAGGCCATCAAGCGCAACCTCCCTGCTCAAGGCAGGAATCCAAATCAAAGATTTTTTTTATGGTTGCCCAATTTTCTCTTCAGTGCCTCCAGTGTCGGAGCAGCTCAAAGCCTCCTAGTGAGATAATTGGTTCCATCATCAAACTGGGTTCCTATTGCTTGAGCCCATCATTCTATATCCTGCAATCTGGGAGGACAGAGATCCGCCCCTCCTCTGTAGGACAGTCTTTCAGGTCATTGAAAAGTCATATAAGAACAAAAGAACATAAGAAGATCCATGCTGGATCAGGCCAAAGGCCCATCTAGTCCAGCTTCCTGTATCTCACAGTGACACCACCAAATGCCTCTGGGCACACATGAGACTAGATATCTGTCTCCTTGAAGTACTCTGGTTTTAAGCCTGGAGATGACACATCTCCATCATGGCTTGTCACCTGTACTGGACTTTTCCTCCAGGAATCGGTCCAATCCCCTTTTGAAGGCATCCAGGCCAGATGCCATCACCACCTCCTGTGACAGGGAGTTCCACAGACGAACAACATGCTGGGTAAAAAAAAAAATTCTTTTGTCTGTTCTTACTCTCCCAGACCTCAATTTGAGTGGATGTCCCCTAGTTCTGGTATTTCATGAGAGGGAGAAGAGTGTCCCTGCATTATTTTGTACGTCTCAATCATATCCCCCCTCATTCATAACCCCTCCTCTTCTATCTCTCCTAAACATGCCCAGTTCTTGCAGATGTTCCTCCTAGGACTTTGTTGATGGTCTCCTGACCAATGACCCACAAGGGAAGCGCTCCAGCACCGGAGACATTCAAAAGAAAAATGAGACCACCACCTGTCAGATCTGCTTTGATTTGGATTCTTGCCTTGAGCCGTTATTTTATGATTCTATGATTTGGAGTGTAAGTACCGTGGAGGAGGGGCATGGTGGCTCAGTGGGCTAGAGTGCTGAAACTGTCGGCTGCAAAGTCGGCAGCTCGGTGGTTCAAATCCCGGGAGTCATGCAGCAAAGCGAGCTCCTGCTGTGAACCCCAGCTCCTGCCAACCTAGCAGTTTGAAAACATGTAAATGCAAGCAGATAAATAGGTACCGCCATAAAAAGCAGGAGGATAAACAGTGTTCTGTGTGCAGAAACGTGTTAAGCCATGCTGGGCCATATAGCCACGGACTTGCACAACACTGGCTCTTTGGCTTGGAAACAGAGATGAGCAATGCTCCTAGAGTCAGTCACGAGTAGCACAGATGGGAGGGGCGGACCTTTACCTTTTACCTTACATTGGAGGAGGGGTGAAACTCAATTGCAATGGCAAGAAGCATTCTGTTTGTGGATTTTGCACCACAAGATGTCAGAGATGGTGGCCATGGATAGGGATGGGCATAAACCATTGATTCAGTGGTTCGTGCCGGTTTGTTTATTGGCCAAACAGGTGTTTGGCATTTCCTAAAACTGCCTCCTCCGGTGGGCACCTGCTCAGAGGCAGTGGCCAGGGCTGGGAAGCACAGCCGATAAATGAGCCGTCACCAAACCCCCAAACCATCCATTCATGCCCGTCTCTAGCAGAGACTAAAATGTCCTCTCCTGGAGTATGATGATTAAGAAACCCAAGCAGGTGAAAGAGATTCCTTGGCCACTTCCTTTTTCACAGGGAAGGTTGCCTCTTCCTTTGGAGAAGGTGTCTGAATATTACCAAAAAGAATAATCAGATTAACCTTACGTTTATCACCTAAACTTAGAGAATTTCCGTCTTTGCAGTTTTGAAATTGCCTTTGCTGAGGACACCTTTACAACTTAACTGACTCTTAAAAGGAACTCGTTTAAGAGAGAGAGAGAGAGAGAGAGTCATTTGACTTTTTAATTCCACTATTTTATATACTGTGAGCCTCCTTGAGTCTCCTTATCAGGAGAAAAGTGGCCTATAAATATGGCACATGAAGAGAAACAAAAATAGTCTCAAATCACTCCCTTGGATTCTACCATTTTCTTTCCTGCTGTCTCTTCCTCTCTTCCCTCTGACTAAACTATTTGCGCATTTGAGAAAAATTTCCAGAATCAATTAATCTGAGTCATGAAAGCAACCCAGCCAGCTGATCAAGAGATGTTTCCCCCTTGGAGGGAGAACCTGAATCACTTCTTATTTAGTTTTATTATTAAGGGTTCAGAGCATTTTAAATAGACAAAGTGGGCTGTGGTGGTGGTGGGGGGATGTTGTGTTTACAAAGCACAAGTTCCAGGCACAGCCTAGCTACCAGATGTTTGCAGGGAGACTGTAAGGAGAACAAATGAAGGAGCCCAGCAGTTGTCATCCTAAAACTTTGTTGACTGAAGCGTCAACTGGAAGATGCATGCTCGTTCCAAACCCCATGCATTTCAAACAGAGCATTTAAATGCACAAAGGGCCACATGTAGCCTTCTAATTTTTAAATATATATATCAACAACCTCAGATACACAGAAATATCAACAACCTCAGATACGCAGATGATACTACTCTGATAGCAGAAAGTGAGAAGGAATTAAAGAACCTCTTAATGAGGGTGAAAGAAGAGAGTGGAAAAAATGGGCTGAAGCTCAACATCAAAAAAACTAAGATCATGGCCACCGGTCCCATCACCTCCTGGCAAATAGAAGGGGAAGAAATGGAGGCAATGACAGAGTTTATTTTCTTGGGCTCCTTGATCACTGCAGATGGCGACTGCAGCAACGAAATTAAAAGACGCCTGCTTCTTGGGAGGAAAGCAATGGCAAACCTAGGTAGCATTCTAAAGAGCAGAGACATCACTTTGCCAACTAAGGTCAGGATAGTCAAAGTGATGGTTTTTCCAGTAGTGATGTAAAGAAGTGAGAGCTGGACTATAAAGAAGGCTGATCGCCACAGAATCGATGCTTTTGAACTGTGGTGCTGGAGGAGAGTCTTGAGAGTCCCCTGGATTGCAAGGAGATCAAACCTATCCATCCTGAAAGAAATCAACCCCAAATGTTCACTGGAAGG
Organism: Phrynocephalus versicolor; assembly: GCA_023846285.1. Lineage (NCBI taxonomy): Eukaryota > Metazoa > Chordata > Lepidosauria > Squamata > Agamidae > Phrynocephalus > Phrynocephalus versicolor. Next base: position 28,620 of record JAHTLZ010003129.1, on the reverse strand, counting down.
ACAGATTTTGAAGCTGAGGCTCCAGTACTTTGGCCACCTCATGAGGAGAGAGGACTCCTTGGAAAAGTCCCTGATGCTGGGAAAAATCGAAGGCAAAAGGAAAAGAGGACGAGAGAGAATGAGATGGTTGGACGGTGTCATCGATGCAACCAAGATGGATTTGACCAACTCCAAGAGGCAGTGGAAGATAGGAAGGCCTGGCGAGCTCTGGTCCATGGGGTCACGAAGAGTCGGACACGACTGAACGACTGAACAACAACAACAACATATATCCATCTGCAAACGATCGGTTCGGGTTTCTCTCACAGACAATCTGCCTCCTCTCTGTCAGCCTTCTCCGCCAGGCCTACGCAAACGGCAATGTGTCTCCTCTTGCAGAGAGACAAATCCAGAAATGGTAGGGCACAATTCGAGAAATGGCGATTCGATTGGATTTGTGATTCGGCAAGGTTGAAAAATATGACTTTTTTTCCCTTGAAGAACCAATTCACTGATTTCATTTGGCTTTTAAAATCCCTAAAAAACACCCCCCATGCATCTAGTGACCCAAAATCACAGAGAAGCTTCTCCCATTTCTCTTCTACAATCTCTCCAAGATTGATGAAGATTGGGATATTTTGTACACCCAAGGTATGTACAGTGGTCCCCCACACATTCATGGTTCATATACTGCGGTCCTACTATATCATGGGACTGCAGTATATGGGAAAAGACCCCTCAGATAAGGGGGGAAGGCCTGTTTCAGGACTCCCGTACTTACCTCAAGACTGGCGCTGCCCCAAACGGGCCTGTGAGGGCCTTCTTGGGCCTTCTGGAGGCCCCAAAATGACAAAAAAAATCATTTCTGAGGCCCCTGAGGGCCTTTCTAGGCCTGTCAGAGGCCTCAGAAATGATTTTCAGCGATACGGAAGTCACTTCTGGTTTATTGGAAGTCACTTCCGGTTTGCAGGGAAGCCCTTTGGGGGGCTCCAGAAGGCCCGGGAAGGCCCTCGCAGGCCCGTTCGGGGCAGCGCCAGGCTGGGGGTAAGTACAAGGGCCCCCAGCTAGACCCCGACCCGACCTGCATCCGCATATCATGGATTTTCAATCATTGCGGGTCGGGTCGGGTCCCTAACCCCCGCGATAAGCAGGGGGTCACTGTACCCACAAACCCAGATCTTTGCTCTGTTCTTCACCTTGAACTCGCTAGAAGTGGGAAGGCCTGGAACGCAGTCTGGTAGGATCCCAGGCAAGTGTGCTTTTGCCTGCCCCACCAGCTGTAGCTTGAGTTCTGAGCTGCCAACCTGGCTGCCCCCCACCCCTTTCCCTCCCTGCAGCCCCCGCAGTCCCATTCCAGGCCTCAGCTATTTGAAACATTTCTCATCCACCTAATTTTCTTTATTGCTTTTCACCGCACGGGAGGGAATCAGTTCCATATACCAGGATCCAAGTGGACCGTCCATACTTGTTGTCTCTTTTTTAATTAGGTCTGACTGGAACGAGATGGTCCCGTTAAAAGTTGCCGGGTAATAGCTTTCGTATGAGAGGGCCGCCGCCTTCATCCTGCTCCAAGAAACAAGGGGGGGAATGTTAATCGTTTGTTTCTGCTTTGAACATGTGCAAATTCCGTATCTGGAGAAGTTTGGCACACGCCGAGAGAAAAAAAAGCAACACAGCACGACCTTGCTGCGCCCGCCCTTGCCACATTTCAAACAAGTTGCGGCGGCTGAAAAAGTCCCCTTGGAGAGGACGACAGGAGTGAGGAAGAAAAGAAAGGCAAAGAAAAACCTATCAACAGCCATCCAAACCTCTCCTCTGCCTTCTTTCAAGGATTCCAGCTTCAAAGAGTTTGCGAGGGTGCGCTTGGAGGATGTGGCATTCTCCGAACGCACGGATGGAAAGTGTTTTCGGCTTTGATTGCTATCAGATGTGTGGAGAGAGAAACAGCAAATATTAATTCAGGCTTGTGGTGGGGTGGAGGGGGGAAAAAGCGAATTTAACAACAACAAAAATGCCAAATGTCTGGCCATCAGCCATCCTTTTCATGAAATCATGGAGCTGGAAAAGTATGGAAGAGTCTACTCCTGAGACAGCCTTGCAGGGAGATCATAGATTCATAGAATCCTAGAGCTGGAAGAGACCACAAGGGCCATCCTGTCCTACCCCCTGCCATGCAGGAACCCCCATCACAGTACACTTGAGAGATGGCCATCAAGACTGTGCTTAAAAACCTCCAAAGAAAGAGATGCCACCACCCTCCATGGCAGCATCTTCCACTGCCAGACAGCTCTAACCATCATGAAGTTCTTCCTAAGGTTCAAATGGAATCTCTTTTCCTGTAATTTGAAACCGTTGCTCTGAGTCCTAGTCTCTGAAGCCATGGAAAACAAACCTGTTCCCTCTTTGAATTATGGCATCCTTTGGGATATTTAAACATGGCTATCATATCCCCTCTCAGCCTTATTTTTGTAAGGCTAAACATTCCCAGCTCCCTAAGCCGTTCCTCATAAGACATCTCTTCCAGACTTTAAACCATCCTGGTCGCCCTCCTCTGGATCTGCTCAAGGTTGTCAACATCCTTTTTAAATTGATGCGCACAGAACTGGACGCAGTACTCTGGGTGGGGTCTGATCGGAGCAGAACAGAGTGGTACTACCACTTCCCTTGATCTAGACCAGGCCTGGCCAAAGTCCGGCCCGGGGGGGGGCAAATCCGGCCCATCAGGCCATTCTGAGTGGCCCGCGGCTGGCTGGCCCACCCCTCCCTCCCCCTCCTTCACCCCATGTTTTTTTTTTAAAAAAAAAAATCTTCAGCCAACACTGACGCCTCCGGGAAGTTTGAGGGGCTGGGCGGGCCGGCCAGCCGGTGAGCAAAAGCTTGTGGGGCTGGGTGGGCAGGCGAGGGGGCAGGTCTCCACCACCAGCACTGCCGGGAAGCTTGTGGGGCTGGGCGGGCCGGCAGGGTCGGGGAGCAACCGGCCCCTGACACATTCTCAGCCACCAAATCTGGCCCTCCTTACAAAAAGTTTGGGCACCCCTGATCGAGACACTACAGTTCTGTTGATGCGACCAAGAATCACATTGGCTTTCTTGGCCGCTGCATCACACTGCTGAATCATGTTCAATTTGTGGTCCACCAAGACTCCCAGATCCCTTTCACATGTACTATTCTCCAGCCAGGAGTCTCCCATCCTATATCTGTCTAATTCACTTTTTCTGCCTAGGTGCAGGACCCTACATTTCTCTCTGTTGAAACTAATTCCATTAGCTTTGGCCCATCACTCTAATCCATAAATGATGTTCTGTCTTCTGGGGTCTATTAAAGCCTCCAAGATGTCATCATAGATCTTTGGGGGGGGTGTTGTTGGAGGGGGAGAACGGATCCTTTCTACCATCCATTCTGAATCAGCTGAAGGGCAGTGGATCAGGAGAAGGCAGCTTGTTGGCTCCCCAGCTGTGGTCGGACTAGAACTCCCATCATCCCTCAGATCATTGCAGGGAATTATGGGAGTTGTAGTCCAAGGACTCTGAAAACAGCCCTACCTGATCCCAGTCAGGGCAGAGTCCTATTGGTGTTACTCTCATCTTCCAAACCAGACACACTTTCCTGATTGGTCGCTTCCATGCTAAGATGCAGGCGTAGGAGGGCTGTTCAGTCAAACGGACTGAACAGGGGGCCAATCAGGCTGCACCTTCCCCTAGGCATTCCAGGAGACTCCCCTAAGTGCTGTTCTAATAGCAGCCTTGCAACTTACAATGGAAGCTTTGTGGCTGTAGTATGTGTAATACGGACATTTTGATGGCTTAGAAATGGCTTTGAAATTGGGAGTTTGCGTGCCTGGACAGGTCTGTCATTTAAGTCCCTGTTGGCATGCCGATGACTGGTCGCAAAACAAAGCTTACTAACTGCAAGATACAGGGGCAAGTAGAGATGGGCACGAAACGAGCGATTTTTTTGTTTTTGTTTTCGTTTTTTCGTTTCATTACGTAACGAAACAAAAAATGAATTTTGACTCCAAAATGAAACGAAATGACCCAAAACACGAAAAATTTTGTCGACCGCTTCGTTTTCGTTACGGCAAATGCATTGAATTGTGCTAAATGGTAACGAAACAGCAATTTTTCATTTTTGTTTTCATTTTTTGTTTCGTTACGTAACGAAATGAAAATGATATATTTTTTTTTGCAAAAAACCTCACGGAAACGAAAACGAACCAAAACGGACCCCTAAACGACCAAACGACAAACAAAACACCATTTTTTTTTAGTCGTGCCCATCTCTAGGGGCAAGCATCATAATGTGCTTTGACAAACAGATGCCTTTCTCCCTTTGCAGGAGCAATGCTTCAAAATACATGCTTGGCCTGCCGTCTTGTCCTGAACTCAAGAGAAGGCTGCTTTCCCCTCTCTCAAGCTGCCTGTTGTGTGTATGCTGGCGTGCGCGATCTAAATCCTTGTGCAATGGGAAGTTGTACATCCCCGTAGACCACCAAGATGATCTGGGAGGTAAGGGGGGGAGGGGGTAGCAATCCCTGCTTCCACATCGGGAAACTTTAACAGGACAAAAAATATTTTTCCTGATTTTTTTCAGCGACTGCAAAACACATATCCACTCACTCTGCCTGATTAATGGCTAGAGAGCATATTGGCTGAAATAGCTAAGCCCCATACAAGTATGTAGTCTGCATTAGGCATGACTCCAAGAAATGCATAGATTTACCATCCTCCCATTCCTCTCTCCCGCGCCCAACAAAATTTGTAACGAAAACAAAAGACCGCTGCTGTATTGCTGCTTTTTGAAGCTACTTGGGCACAAACAGTGAGTATAGTTGATCAGAATATGCAACACACAACCTTCCTAGGGCTCTGTATTTGCAAAAAACAACAACGACCGGGGATATTATATGACCCCAGCCCCATCAATGAGAGAGACCTGTACATGTTAATTCTTGGACTACAAGTTCTATTCAGTTGTACTTTCAAATTCCTTGGGCCCACTGGACATCAGTGTTTCCCATCCTGGGGGTCCTGACCCACAAGCGTGTTGTGAAACCATTAGGAGTGGGGTGGGGTCATCTTATGTGTGCCGCAGCCCTGGTTAAATAATATCTTCCTTGGCGGTTACTTCACATCTGTTTTGTCTCTGTTAGTGTTGCGCTTAGAAGCGGTACAAAAAATGTTACTTCATGTCCATCACGCGACTGCTGAAATTTGTCTTGACCACATGCCCAGAATGGGTGCTAAGCACGATAATCCTGTACCTAGTGCTGGGGTTGGGTTTTCCCTTGTCACTCTTTGTTCCCACTTTCTGTTCTGAGACAAGACACCACGACTGTCATGCAACAAAACATTCGTTTCTCTCAGAAAACTGTGTCCAGGGTTTTTTTTATATTTTGACTTTTCAGAAGTGAAATATCGAAAAAGAATTTTAAGTCTCCCCCCCCCCCCAAAAAAAAAAGAAAAAGAAAAAGGAAGCTAGACAAATTCAGTGTTCATCACGGTACAAGACTGTGAGGTAACACTTGTCATAAGACAAGTTATCACAACCATGGGAACACTGAAACAGAGACAAAACCATGTGATCATGACCAGAGCTGTCATGGTAAAAAAACTAGTTGTGGAACAAAGAAGGATGTGAAGTAACCACCCTTGACCTTTCGGAGTGTGAAGTTAGACTTAGCTGTCCCGAGAAAATACGGTAAGCAAAGCAATTTTGAAGCATCCTGGATAGCTCATGAAAATCAGAATAATTGCAACTAGAGATGGGCACGAACAGAGAAAAATGTGATTCGTTTTGGTTGGGTTCATTTTAGGGTTTGGTGTGGTATGGTTGGGTTTAAACGAATTTTTTTAAAAATTCATTTTGTTGGTTCATTGATTCGTTATTCGTTTTTCCCGCTTTGCGCGATTTAAGCCATTTGACAGCGCGGGCGGGAAAAAACATTCAAAAAAACCACAGACATTGAGAACAACTGCACAAACTGGACTGGCAGCATCCTCATCATCCACATCATCATCATCATCTTCAATCATCAACACATCATCCTTACCGCCGCCAGCAGTGGTGGCAGCGGCGGCGGGGCAGTCCTTGCCCCTGTGGCAGGGTCTTTTTACGTGCTGGCTTGGGGCCAGCCCCTCTTTGTTTTAAGCACTGACCGCGCACCCCCTGAAACGGGGTCGGTGCTTGTTTTATTTTTTTATTGTTTTCATTTATTTTAGGGTGCCAGCCCAGCCACCCCTGGGGCTGGGTTGGTGCTCCTTTTTAAATTTTATTTTTTTAATTTTTTTTTCAAGCTTTTTCTTTTCTTTTGCCAGCCGCGGGCCTGCATACTGGATTGGAGTTTGGGTTTGTTTGTTTTTTAAAGTGTTGACCACGTGGCCCCTGGGACCAGGGCAGCTCTGGTTTTTATATATATATATATATATTATTTATTCTAGGGCACCAACCCGGCCACTCCTGGTGCCGGGTCGGCACTTCTTTTTATTATTATTATTATTATTATTATTATTATTATTATTATTATTATTATTATTATTATTATTATTATTATTATTATTATTATTATTATTATTATTATTATTATTATTATTATTATTATTATATTTTTACTGCCAACCACGTGGCCCGCGCTACAGCTGTAGCATGGGACATCAGCTTTTTTTTTCTGGTCGCCCTCCCTGCAGCCAGGAAGACCGGACCTCCAGGAAGGACCAGCACCAGGTAGGAGACATCTCCGGCACTGCCATTAACGAACCAAACAGAACCAATCCAAATTTTTTCCCGGTTAGGTTCATTTCATTCTACATCCACTCTGGGGGTTCATTATTCATTTCATTACATAACAAAACAAATAACGAATAACAAAATGAGCCCATCTCTAATTGCAGCTCCATGTCTAGTTTCTCGCTATCCGTTCCATGTCATGCTTCCACCCTCCCTGTGAATACCTCTAGGGAGATGGCAGGAGGCAGGTATGAACCCTGTCCAGCAGTGGTGCTAAGCCCCACAGCCAAATGGGAGGATAAGCCGTAGCCATAATTTAAAATTTACCGAACTGGCATTCTGAGCACTTGCAGCTCCTGGGAGGTAAAGCGCGGAGACAGAAAAAGATGAACTGAGAAGTTTGGACCAAATGATGGAACAGAAAATGCACGAGCTGTTGCAGGAATAAGTGGAAGCAAGGGAAGCAAAGCTGAATACAGTTCATATGTCCAAGGAAGATTAAGTTGTCTGTTGGGTTTCCAGGAAGCCATGAACGGAGTAGCTCAGGGTTCAATGGAATGGGTTTGAGTTTTTGAGTTTAGCTTTTCAAGAGAAGTAGAGTACATTGCGGGGTGGGGTTGGGGGTTCTCTCCCATTGACTTTCTAACTCTCTTTGCAAGGTTGTTGAGCTTCATTCTTTTAGATGAACCTCGACAAGGACCTCGCAACTCCAAATTGGATGGGCAACGCTAGAGCGGTGTGACAGTGAAACCAACAACTTTGCAACCAGTGCCAGGGGCATTTGAGGAAAATTGGACAACCCTCTGTTAGTTCCGCTTTGAGTTGGATTCATGCCCTGAGCACGGGGTTGGACGCGATGGCTGTAAAGCAGTGGTTCTCACCCGGTGGGTCCCCAGATGTTCCTGGACTGCAACTCCCAGAAAACCCCTTCCAGCACAACGAACATCTGGGGACCCACCGGTTGAGAACCACTGCCTTCGAGGCTCCTTCCCACTCAACTATTCTACAATCCCATAAAATGAGGTGGAAAAAAGATAATATGAAAATGTGTCTCAAACACACACCACTTCCTGAATGTCTGTTGTTTCCCAGCTGCCTCTGGGGTAAGAGGTGACCCAGTCAAGGGATGGTCCTTTGGCAACCAGGTCCTATTCACTTGGCTCCATGCTAGACCTGTGATGGGAAGTAACGAGAGTGGGGCGCGAGAGTGGAATAAATGACTTTCCATTTGCTTGTGTGAACCCAAAGATTGGAGGGCACATATCATCCCGCAAGCTGGAGATCCGGGAAAGGGAGAGAGAGAGAGAGATCCAGGCACGGAGGAAGCATTTTCAGCAAAGTGTACATCACACGTCGGGTGATAAAGCATCTGGAAAGGATTACCGGCCGATGGCGTGTTGAAATGCCGCGCTGAAATGAGTTTCAGGAGACAGATCGTCAGCCTGCAGGAACCGAGCGACGTGGTGATGGATCGGCAGAGGGAACGTGCAAATGAGAAGCACACAGACTCTGCCTTTCTCCTCTAAGTGGACCTGACATGTTGGCTTTTTGTAGGTTTTTTGGGTGTCTTGTAGAGATGGGCACGAAATGAACAATTTTTCGTTTCTGTTTTCGTTAAACGAATTTTGTCTCTAAAATGAAATGAAACGGACAGAAACACCGGAAATTTTGTCGTGCGGTTCATTTTTGTTACGGCAATACAAGTGACTGCTTTAAATGCTAAAAAATCACAAAAAATTGAAATAAATGGTAACAAAATGGTAACAAAATGAATGAAAATGAAAATGAATTTTTTGCAAAAATTCACGAAAAACGGAAACGAACCGAAACGGACCCCCTAAACGACAAACGAAATGCCATTTTTTTGATTCGTGTCCCTCTCTAGTGTCTTGTTTTCACTTGCTAAGTGGGAAGATGCTGAGGGTTTGTTTGCTCTCATTGGATGTGTTGTTCTGGAGATCCACCCATGGACTGCACATCCATGGATGTTGTTCCCTTCTTTCGGTTGTTTGTAGACATGCAAGTGTCCCGAGGTGTCCATTCCAGAACCATCTGAGACAACTTCAACCCATCTTCAAGGTGACCCCCAATGTGTACGGATTTCATCACAGATTTCCACAACAGGTGGGATGAAAGGGCAAGTGGCCATGACTTTAGAGGGGCTACGTCTCACTCTAATTGCATGGCCTGCCCATGGGAGGACCACCAGGGCAGTCACCCTGCCAGAATCACTCTCACACACAATCAATCCAATTGTATCCTAATATTTCAGCAAATATGAGCAAACTAAGATGAGCGAGGAGGCAAGGAACAAGAGTTCAGAATATAAAAAAGGATGCCCAACAGAATTACAGATGTTTCTGTGGGCCCCACAGCTTCGTGAAATAGGTGGCAGAGAGGCAGGAAGAAGGGGTCGCATCACTCGGAGCCCGTTTGTTCGTTTGTTCGTTCGTTTGTTCGTTCGTTTGTTCGTTTGTTCGTTCGTTCGTTCGTTCGTTTGTTCCTTCCTTCCTTCCTTCCTTCCTTCCTTCCTTCCTTCCTTCCTTCCTTCCTTCCTTCCTTCCTTCCTTCCTTCCTAGTGGGCCTTTTGGTTTACAAAGGACAGCTTTCCTCAAGTTTCCCATTTGCATCTCCCTGATTGTGTTTTCTGGCACTGCAAAAGCCCTAAAACAGTGATGGCGAACCTATGGCATGGGTGCCAAAGGTGGCACTCGGAGCCCTTTCTGTGGGCACCCAACATCACCCCTTCATAGCCACCTGTATACAGGTTAAAATACTATATTAGCACTTTGCAAAAAAATTAGTGGGTTTTGAATTGCAGTTTGGGCATTCGGTCTCTAAAAGGTTCGCCGTCACTGTCCTAGGGCTTGGTTTCCCACCTCATAATTTTATTTATTTATTTATTTATTTATTTATTTATTTTTACAGTTTATATGCCGCCCACTACCCAAAGGTCTCTGGGCGGCTTACAGTCACACCGTTAAAACATTAAGATGTCAACTAATAATTAAAACCATAATGACCCGTTGCTGCCACCCTCGGAACTTGCTCCCGTTTGTGGGCATTTTTTCTGAAAGTGTGTTGTCCAGAAGATCAAATATGGGAGAAGATAAGGTTCATAGAGGAACCATAACTTTGATGCCCTGAGCACATCCGATCTCGCCTGATCTCGGAAGCTAAGCAGGGTCTGGCCTGGTTAGAACTTGGATGGGAGACCACCAGGGATATCAGGTGCTGTCGGCGCCTGGAGTCGGAACTGGCAAGCCAGGATTCCTGCCAAGAAAAACTCCATGGATATGGGGTGTCACCAAGAGTCGGTCACAACTGTAACGAGTCAACACAACACAACACAACACAACACAACACAACACAACACACACACACACACACACACACACACACACACACACACACACACAAGGTTCACCAGATCAGCCGGTGCTTATTTCGGAGTCATTCTACTTCAGAAAAGAGGCCATCTCCACAAACCCACCAAAGCGTGGTCATCTTGGCCAACTTCTTAGAAGGCCCTTTCTCTCCCCTCTCTAATGTCTAAATACAAGGAGGCGAGCAGGTTTCCTGAAAACAGGCAGCCGGCGGGCTGTCTCCCATCCAAACCTGTGTCGTGAAAAGCTTTCATTACCATCACTCTTCTCACTTGTGTGCAGATTTATTGAAATGGGCCTGACGTTTATTCATTTTTCCAGTGCGAGGGTTATGGTTGGAAAAAAATAAAATAAAAGAAGGAAGCTCAGGGCTTGGCTCTTTCTGCATTGTGTCGGATAACATGTTTCCCATTTATTCGGTTAAAAGGAGAATTGGGGAGGGCAGGCAGAGTCAAAACATTGCATGCTTTGGATTATTTTCATAGTCTGGAAGATGGTGATTATTCTGTAAAGAGAGAAGTGTCATATCTCCAGGCTGGCTTGGAAGTCCTCTCCCCGAATCCCAGAAGCTGATGGGGTGGATAGAATAGCCATATAGCAAGAGAAGGACATCGTGCGCAGAGTTTTCGCCAGCATGGGTAGAATCTGCCACAGAATTTGAAGCATTAGAGGCTGGACTACAACTCCCAGGTAAAGGTAAAGATAAAGCCCCCCCACACACACACACACGTGTGTGCTAGTCATGTCCGACTCTAGGGGTGGTACTCATCTCCATTTTCAAGCCAAAGAGCCAGTGCTGTGCAAGTCCATGGCCACGTGGCTGGCATGGCTGCAAGGAAACACTGTATTATCTTCCCGCTTTTTACGGAGGTAGTATTTATCTACTTCCATTTGACATGCTTTTGAACTGCTAGGTTGCCAGGAGCTGGGGTTATCAGTAGGAGCTCGCTCTGCTGCGTGGCACCCGGGATTCGAACCACCTGGTGTTTGTTGTTTGTTTTGTTTTCTTTTTATTTTCTCTCTCACAGCCCCCTCTTTCACGGCCCATCTGAGAGGGCACATATTTTTATTATGGTTTTTATTTTGCTCCCCACCCCAAGAAATCAGGCAGGATGAGGTGTTTTGCCATCTAACAAGTTCCTGTAATGGCTTTTAAAATGTGTTTTATAAGATTTTTAAATTGGATTTTAATTGGATTAACTGTATTTTAATGGGATGTTATTTATCTTTTTTAGTATCTTATTTTACGACTGTTTTGTAAACTGCCTGCGGTAGTGAAGTTCGCATGAAGCTGAGCTCAGCATAGTGCAGCCAATACTTCCTGTTCCTGCCCCAGTGCTACCTGGGAACTTTCGTTCTGGAAAGGAAGCTTGAACAGAATGAAGCTGAGCTAAAGCAAAAAGTGTTCTGCTTATATACCGCCCCATACCACTACAAGTGGTCTCTGGGCGGTTTACAATTTTAATTACAGTGTGCAGGCTACACATTGCCCCCCCAGCAAGCTGGGTACTCATTTTACCGACCTCGGAAGGATGGAAGGCTGAGTGAACCTTGAGCCTCAAGACTTTCCAAGTAGGGATGGGCACGAAACGGAAAAATAATGTTTCGTTTCATTTCATTTTGTGCTCACCCTGTTTTGTTTCATTTCGTTTCTTACAAAAGAATTTCTACAAATTCATACAAAACCAAATGAAACAAAATAAAACGGCTCCCCTGAGTCCTAGAGGCATAAGATTGGGTGCCCAGGACTCCGGGAGCTATTTTTAAAGGGCTCCTGCTGAGCTGTTATCGGCTGGACCCCTTTAAAACTGGCCTAGCCAGCACCAGGGGATTCCCCTAGTATTGAACCATTTTTAAAGGGGGTCCGGCCCATGACAGCTCAGCAGGAGCCCTCTGAATATGGTTAGACAGCTCCATGGGATTGTACTCCCTAACCAACCGTTTTCTGGTAATGACCGGGCCAGATTTAAAGGGCTCCGGCCATTGACCGCTCAGCAGGAGCCCAAAAACGATGGAACGAAATGGAGAAACGACGGCTTCATTTCCTCTATAATGAAATCCTGCTTCCTCATTTCGATTCATTTTGTTTCGTTTCATTACGTAACAAAACGATGAAACAGCATTTCATTTTTCATTTCCTAGCCATCTCTATTTCCATCTGAAGACTTTCGATCAACTGTCTGTAAGGGAGGGAGAACTCCAGGGATGGAGAATCACACCTTTTGTCATCCAGAAGATCTGAAAATACAATTTCTAGCATCCTCTCCTGCATCATCCCGAAGTTACTCCTTATCGCCATCCTCCAAGCTTTAAAACATTTTCGCCTCTCCCTTTTTTTTATTTTAAATTTTTGCCCTCCCCTGCAGTGCGAACCCATTTCATCAAGGAACAGTGATTTCTCCTTCCACCGTTTGTGATGGCATCTTCCCATCTGGATCTCCTCCTGTTCGCTCCGGTCTCTGGGTACCCCTTTGCAACTTTTGCAATTTGCTCCACTCATCCAGGCGGTTGTCTCATCACCAAAGCATATATTTTAAACACTTTCATCTTCACCTTCCTAGGCCGTTCTTCCATATGTCTCTTACATATACCAATATTGGTAAATCTATGGCACGGGTGCCAAAGTTGGCACATGGAGCCCTTTCTGTGGGCATGCAACATCGACCCCTTCAGAGCCATGGCACTTCCCCCTCTGCTTGGAGCACACCACTGTGCTCTGGGCAGAGAGCCAGGTGACAGGGAGGCAGCAGCTTGTGGACTCATTCGTAGCCCCAGTTTACTCTCCAGTCACATCTCCCTGGGCATCCCAAAAGCAGCATGGCTAGAGAATAAACTGGGGCTACAAATGTGCCCACAAGCTACCACTACTCCCCCCCCCCCGGCTTTACTGACAGTCTAGCTCCTCTCTGCCAGGTGCTACTTTTCAGAAAAGCAAGGATCAAAGAGCAGGTTTTTATTTGTTTGTTTGTTTGTTTGTTTGTTGTATTTCTATACCGCCCATCTTCCGGACGGAACTCTGGGTGGTTTACAGTCACCCCCCGCCATTTTGCAGTTCAGGTACTGCGGTCCCACTATATCGCGGGATTACAGTACCTGTGGGGGGGGCGCAGTGGGAGCGATTGCATCGCTCCCTGCTGCCCCCCAGGCCCCTCCGGGAGGCCTCGAAGCCACATGGGGGGTGGCAAGGAGTGATCGCATCGCTCCCAGCCGCCCCCCAGACCCATCTGAGAGGCCTCGGAGCCGCACGGGGGTGGCGGGGAGTGATCACATCACTCCCCGCCACCCCCAGGCCCCTCTGATTACCCCCACCTGCCCCGCTTCTGCATATCACAGATTTTCATGTATCGTGGGTCGGGTGGGTTCCTAACCCCCGTGATAGGCAGGGTGTTACTGTAAAACCAACAATATAAAACAAAAAAGAAAAGAGCAAGAGAGAACTAGTAAAATAGGAGGGGGGACCCTCTGGAAGAGGCGACGCGGGCGGCAATAATAATAATAGGGGGGAAATATGAGGGTGCTGTGGCCGTGGGAAATTTGCTTTCCCAAAGGGTAGCACCCCTTGTCTTTGAACCTCGCTTTCCTGAAGGGTAGCACTTGAAGCATTTGTAACCCGGGGGAGTACCACTGTATTCAGATTAAATTGCCGTATTGGCACTTAGAAGAAAAATAATTCCGTTTGGAATCGCAGATTGGGCACTCGGTCTCCAAAAGGTTTGCCATTACTGCCCTATACCGTTCCGTCCCCCCCCCCCACGTTCATCTGCATTTCCTCAGCCATTAACTGCTCAGAACAGGATTTGATTGTGACCCCTAAGGTTGTATTATTTGCACCCGTTGCTCCTTAACCAGCCTGTCCTTCACCTTCAGGTCAAAGACGTTCTCATTTCCCAGAATGCATTGCAACCTCCTGGGCTGTTTTTGCTGTCCAGCGTTTCCCCAAGGCCATCAGCGGCATTTCACGAACCTGGAACGTGTCTCCTGAGCCAAAAAAGCACATTTGTTTTGGATTACATCGTCCCAAAAATACCCCTGAACTGATGCAGGAACCGATTTCTTATCCCCACGTAAATGTTCGCACCAACCACATCTTTATTTTTCTTGTATTATGCGGAAAAGACAACAACGGCTCCGACATAGATTAGATGAAAGTGTGTCTGTCTGTCAGCTACTCATGTCCATACATTATTGGACATTCCCCTCCCTCATTAGTGCATGTAGGAATGGGGGAGATGCAGAAAGATCCAGAAGAATTGATGTGGTCTAAGGAGCAGACCGAAGAGTTTTGAATTTCAGATGAAATTCTGATTTTGCTACACCACAGAAGTAGAGACACACGCAAAGGGGAATAGCTATAAGTTCCCCAGAGCCCATTTCTTTTTCATCAACTGGTACTTAAAGCCTCAATATATCGCTCCGAGACATTGGTAGGGGAAAGGATTTAAAAGTACTGTACCTTTGCTTTAATTACAGACTCGTGCTTACTGCTTCACTGCACACGCACTAGCAACCAAACAAACAGATCAACAGCAACTAACAACGCCGCCAACTGACAAAAGAGAGGGATATAACACTCACCAGAGAGGTGGGGCTCTCTTTGAATTTCAAAAGCCGGAAGGAATTATCAGTTACTCTAGCTACAGACAGCATGCTGGGTTGTAAATAAAACTCCAGCATTAGATTCAAGAGCTGACCTGCACTATACGGTAACAGAACTGAGATGTCACTACAACGGGCGTGGCTTCACCATAGCGAAGCCTGGGTAATGTAGTTGGGGGAAGGGAATTTTCTGCTGTCTTTCAGGGGAGGGCTCTAGAACTTTTTGACATATGATTTCTAATTATGCTTTTGATGGGTTATGAGCCTACCACCAAGGCCATAGCTAACGACCCATTCTTTGTAGGTTTAGCATCTTAGGCCATTGTTCACCTATTGTCTATCTAATGAACCTATTTGGGTCATTGTCCATCTTATGAGCCTATTTCGGACCAGGGTGACAAGAGGTCAAAGGTGACTATAAGATGGAGGACTCACACTAGCTGTATTCAGACTGATGAAGCTCTTTGGATGAGCAGAGAAACGTTTCTATCTCTCAAGAAAAAGAAGTCCAGTAGCCATGACTCAACTTCCAGACTCCTACAGAGTGGGTCAATATAGGACAGTGATGGCGAACCTATGGCAGGGGTGCCAAAGGTGGCACTCGAAGCCCTTTCTGTGGGCACCCGACATCATCCCTTCATAGCCACCTATATATAGGTTAAATTACTGTATTGGCACTTTGCAAAAAAAATTAGTGGGTTTTGAATTGCAGTTTGGGCATGTGTGTGTTGCGTTGTTACAGTCGTGAATGACCCTTCGTGACCCCATGTCCATGGAGTTTTCTTGGCAGGAATACTGGAGTGGCTTGCCAGTTCCTACTCCAGGCGCCTACAGCACCTGGTATTCCCCTGGTGGTCTCCCATCCAAGTACTAACCAGGGCCGACCCTGCTTAGCTTCCGAAATCAGGTGAGATCGGTTGTGCTTAGGGCATCTCGGCCTCTAAAATGTTCGCCATCACTGATATAGGATATGAATCAATGGATGAGTATGGGTGCTAGACCAAATCAAAGCCAAAGTCTGCCTAAAAGCAGGAAAAAAATGACAAAGCTGGGTCTGCTGTACTTTGGGCACACCATGAATGAAAGGGCATGAATACCTTTGGGGTGTGTGTGTGTGTGTGTGTGTGTCAATCTATCTCGTATTGGGTCGCCCTCTTTTCCTGCTCTCTTCCACCTTTCCCAGCATGAGGAAAGGCTAAAACATTTGGGGCTCTTTAGTCTGGAAAAAGGCGCCTGAGGGGGGATATGATTGAGACGTACAAAATAATGCAGGGCATGAGTAAAGTGGATAGAGGGACACTCTTCTCCCTCTCACAAAACACCAGAACTAGGGGATACATATTCAAATTGAGGGCTGGGAGAGTAAGAACAGACAAAATGAAATATTTTTTTCACCCAGCGCGTTGTTAGTCTATGGAACTCCCTGCCACAGGATGTGGTGATGGCATCTGGCCTGGATGCCTTCAAAAAGGGATTGGACAGATTCCTGGAGGAAAAGTCCATCACGGGTTACAAACCATGATAGAGATGTGTCATCTCCAGGCTTAAAAGCGGGGTCCTTCAAGGGCCAGATGCAGTGGAGTGGTATCAGGAGACAGAGATCTAGTCTCGTGCGCTCCCAGAGGCATCTGGTGGGGCCACTGGGAGATACAGGAAGCTGGACTAGATGGGCCTTTGGCCTGATCCAGCATGGCTCTTCTTATGTTCTTATGTTCTTATGTTCATGATGGCAGCCTGTTTTTCAGGAAATCCCGCCTTCTCCTGAGGCACTTCAAGTAGGGCACCCTCTCAGTTGTTGACTTTTTTCTTTTCTTCCAAAGATGATCTTGAGAAGGCTGGTGGCCATGGTCTACCATCGCCAGGATGGCTGCTTAAGTTCTTTCTAGCGTGCGTGGCCCACCCCAACCTCTGCCCGCCTGAGGCTGATCCATCCCTTTCGACCCAAAAGCGACTGGGCGTTTCATGAGAATGTTTATCAAGGAGAAGACCGTTCTGGGCGCTTCCCTCCCGCCATGTGTTTCTCATTTGACAACTCTGCGTGCACGCGCACAAGCACACACACACACACACACACACACACACACACACACACACACACACAGGCTCATGAGAAATGCATCTTGTGGCATCTCCAAATAAAAACCTCATGGAACAGACGCTGACATAGTACATAAAACCCTGCCCTTGTGGTATTTTGGGAAGAGGAGAAGGGGGGGGAATCAGTTTCGAACACACAAGAAAAGCTAGTGTACAAGCATTTCTGGCATGCCATTTTGCTTCTCGTCTGGAATGCATTAGTAGCATCTTTTACAGCAAAATCTGTACTGGGATGAAGGGGGCGATACCTGGAAGTAATTGATCCCAAGGAGCACTTCTGATCATCTCAGCAAGGCCTCTGAGCAACACCAGAACTGGCGGCACCATAAGTATAGAAACATAAGAACATAAGAAGAGCCATGCTGGGTCAGGCCAAAGGCCCATCTAGTCCAGCTTCCTGTATCTCACAGTGGCCCCACCAAATGCCTCTGGCAGCAGACAAGACCAGATCTCTGTCTCCTGCTTCTACTCCCCTGCATCTGGCCCTTGAAGAACCCTGGTTTTAAGCCTGGAGATGACACATCTCCATCATGGTTTGTCACCTGGGATGGACTTTTCCTCCAGGAATCTGTCTAATCCCCTTTGGAAGGCTTCCAAGCCAGATGCCATCACCACCTCCTGGGGCAGGGAGTTCCACAACAACACGCTGGGTGAAAAAATATTTCCTTTTGTCTGTTCTTACTCTCCCAGCCCTCAATTGGAGTAGATGTCTCCTAGTTCTGGTATTTTGTGAGAGGGAGAAGAGCTTCCCTCTGTCCACTTGACTCATGCCCTGCATTATTTTGTACATCTCAATCATATCCCCCCTCAGGTGCCTTTTTTCCAGACTAAAGAGCCCCAAATGTTTTAGCCTTTCCTCATAAGGGATCTCCCCCAGCCCAGGAATCATTTTCAGTAATCAGCAATCCTTTGCCCCTTCCAGCCCTGCAGCTCTAAGATGAAGATGATGTTGATTAGAGATGGGCACAAACACCAAAATTGTGTTTCATTTCATTTTTCGTTTCTTCTTGCCCCAGTTCATTTTGTTTATTACGAAATGATTTTGAAAACCAATTCATTTTGCAATTCATTTCATTTCATTTTTATTTGTTTATGGTTTGTTTGTTTCTTGGACTTCCCACAGCCTCATCAGTGCTTTCTTATTTCAATTTGTATTATTTTTATTTTTATTTTTAATTACTACAAGCACCCAGCAGGGGCCCACACTACAGCTGATCAGGTTTTTTAAAAAAGCCCCGACCAGCTCTAGCACGCCCTGTGCTTGGCACTTTTTTTTAAAAAAAAATATTTTTATTTTTATTTTTATTTTTTTCTGCAAGCCCAGCAGGGGGGCTGCACTACAGCTGTTCGGGGCTTTTTTTAAAAAGCCCCGACCAGCTCTAGCATGCCCCGTGCTTGGTGCTGCTTTTTTTTTTTTTAAAGTATTATTAATTTTATTTCCTTTTTTCTTTTTCTTTTCCTGCAAGCCCAGCAGGGAGCCCGCACAACAGCTGATCAGGGCTTTAAAAAAAACAGGTTTCCCCCATAGGAATGAGCCGGTGCATTCCTATGGGGAAACACAATGAAACGAAACAAAAGAGAAACTTCTTTCTTTCTTTCTTTCTTTCTTTCTTTCTTTCTTTCTTTCTTTC
>JAHTLZ010003128.1:0-19013 GCA_023846285.1 Phrynocephalus versicolor | reverse complement strand
TATCTATCTATCTATCTATCTATCTATCTATCTATCTATCTATCTATGCATAGGTTTACACGTACCTTGATTTGCAAGTGTTTTGCAAAATGAGCCAAAATTTAATAAATTTTAATAGTTTTTAACAAATTTTTTAATATAAATTTGCTTCTCTTTGCGAGAAATATCTTGCAAAACAAGCAGCTCGTTTTGCGACCATGGCCTGGCTCACCTCCTCCTCCTCCTCCTCCTCCTGACTGGAGGTGGCCTCTGTGGCTCGGTGATGGCCCATCAGTGCCTGGAACGGGTTCAGTACTGACTGTAAGTGACTTCCGGTGGATCGGAAGTGACCTCTGGAGCTTGCCCCGAGTCTGGCGCCACCTGGAATGGCTCCCAGCCAAAAGAAATTTTTCCATAGGAAATAATGGAAACTGGATTCCCAGGAAGAATCAGGTAAGTTTCCATTATTTCCTGTGGAAAAAATTGCTTTCATGGTATTTTAGTTTACAAGCATGACTTAAGAACAGATTATGCTTAGTGTGGGAAATTGCACGAGAATAGGCCATTTGAGTGAGAGGGGGTTTGGTGAGTCAACTCATCACTAAATTCCACCAATTCAAATGGGCCTATGTATTTTAACTGTGAATTATTCTAGCATAGCAGAACACAACTGGAGTAATTCCATTTGACTCAATGGAGGTGATGGTGAAGTTGACTCACTAAATCCTTCTTGAATCAATAGGCAAACATTTGTACACTTTACTACACTAAGCAACAGGATTTTTTTGGGGGGGGTGGGGCTATATGTTTATCTGTGAAATACTTCTGTATTAGGGGGAACTGGTTCCAAAACAAAACATGGCAGCACAGCTGGCGCTCGGCACCCAGTCTCCCCCCCCGGAACAAAATCAAACACTGTCTTATGCTGTAGCTCGCGCTGGGCGAAATTCCAACCTGGAAGCAGCCTCTTTCCCTCTCCCTGGTGCTAGCCAATCAGGAGCTGTGCAAGGACATGCATCATCCCGCCTCCCTGTCAGACTACCAACGCCGGGGAGGGCGGAAAGTGATGCCTCGGGAGGCTGCTTCCTGGGTGGAATTTCGCCCCCCAAGCAAGGTAAAACAGTGGTTGATTGTGTGACGGATGGTGGGACAGGATTCTGAGCGCCATCTGTGCTGGCATGTTTTATTTTGGAACCAGTCCCCATCTGTACTCTTGATGCTTATCTGTATTTCTTTGTCAGCTGAGCTGGTAGAATGAAAGTCAGGATCATAAGCCTTGATGCATGAGAAATTAGATAATTTTCCTTCACTGATTAGTTTTAAACAAGCCATTAGTTAAAGAACTTTGGGGCACTGTGTCTGTCCTTTTTACAATCTTAATGATAAGAATATTTAAATTGGATTTTAATTGTACTGTAATAACTGTATTTTAATTGGGGCTCATTTATAGCTGTATCTTTTTAGTATTCTATTTTATTACTATTTTGCAAACCACCCTGGGTAGTGCTGTTTGCACTAGACGGGCAGAATAGAAATATAACTTATGTAAAAAAAAAGATTGTCCTACTATTTTTAATTTGTTTGATTGTTTATTATTGTGATGCTGCATTTTTTTCATCCATGTGTTGCCTAGGACGTGGGTGGGAAGGGTGATAAAATAAGCCATGAATGTGCTCAGTTGGAGGATTAAGAGCGGTGGGTCACTTTCCCTTCTGAATTCTAAAATCCTGCTTCCGTCCTTCGCAGGCGGTGGAATCAAATGCCCAAGTCAGACCTCTTCACTGCTTCCTCCTGAAGGACAGGGAAGGGACCAAACCAGGGCGGACGAGGTATGTGCCCATTCCAGGGAATATCCGCTCGTGACATGAAACGTTGAGTTTGTAGGAGAGTCAAGCTCACATTTATGATAATGAAGACCAGGCCTAGATCCATGGTGCTCATGTCAAGTGGGAGAAACAGTTATTCTTATAATTTATATTTTTTTATCTGGGGAGGGTGAGGTGCGGTCTTCTTCCTTGTATCTATTTTACTGTTGGATACCACCCAGACGAACGACAAGGCCGCTAGTAGGAGCTGTAAGGAAATACAGTACAAGAATATAATAAATAAATATTGCAGTCAGATCTGCAGTATATTAATAGGACAGCCAGGACGGATAGATGGAAGGTTAAGTAAACAAACAAGTATTTCATAATCCATTGCAGAAGCATGCTCTCAAACCAAAATACTCCTAAATAAAATAAAAAAAACCCCATAAGAAATAATTAAAACTTACCTAATTCATTCCATGGCCACATGCCGTGTGGCCGTGGATGCCGCCTTCACCCTCTCACCGCAGTAAAGTGCCTGCCGTGGCACAGAAGGTCTGCTCAGGCGCAGCGGCAGCAGGGAAGAGGGTGTGGCCGCGAAGGTCCCCTGAGTGTTCTGGTGCTTGTTTTACAACGGAACAAAAATGTTCTGAAATTTTCGCTCGTCTCGCAAAATGCTCTTAAACTGAGGTATTACTGTACTCGTTCTGTGGCTCAGGACCTGTAGGTGACTACACCACCTTCTTTCTCCTGCAGCAAAATCTGATGGGAGGATGGGTGTGGCTGAGTGTCTTTTTCCCCCCTCTTCGCAGGGACAAAGAAACTTCAAGGAGACCGGCCTGTGCCTGCAGGTTGTCAAACAGAGCCTGAGTGAGACAGGCCCGGAGACCATGGTGTGGCAGGTCTTGCAGGAGGAGGAGGAGGAGGAGAAGAAGTATGAAGATCCGTTAGGTAAAGAGGAGGCTTTCTGCTCCATCTGGTAGATCCGGTCAATGTCAGACATTTCCTTTGCCTTCTGTTTTTGTAGTCAAGAAGATTGGGGTGGGGGGGGGGAGACCCGGTGCCCCCTTTCAAATTATCTCAGAACAACCAGGATGCGGATGTGTTTTTACTTCATTTCCAGTTGCTTTGACACAACCTGAGCCCAAAAAGTGGGGAAATGTATGCAAAATAGGCAGTTACAGGCAGTAGCTGATTGGGATAGTCCAGACAACCGCCATCTTGGCCTTGGTTTTTGTTCTTGTTCTGTTGTTCATTTGGCTCCTGCTTCCCCTTATCTCTTTTCCTTCACTCTTCACCCCAGCCTCCTCTCCCTGTCAGGAATAAGTGTGAGCCCCTTGGCAGTTTTCTCTCAACCAAAGTATGTTTTGTAGACGGCACGTAGACAGGTCCGAGTTCTGGGTGCCAATTAATGCAGTGTCTATCAGGGTCCCCAGACCCCCTTTCGCAGGGGCTCAGATGAGGTCAGATCCCAGATCCACCTCAGTCAACTTCCTGCTTCTGGCCATAGCTGTCCAAAGAATCTCCAAGCAAGGCTGCATAGTAACAGCCATCCCCTGTTGTGTTCCCCTTATTTAATGTCCGCCTGCATCCTCCCAGGCTGTTTCCTGAACACCTTCTTAATGTGAAAACCTAGACACATCCTCCATGAACTGTTCTACTGTCCTTTTAAAAGCAGTGTCGTCTTCTCTCACAGAAAGCCAGGCTGGCGCCATCTTTGTTGTCCTTTCCCAAGGAGGCACAAAACCTTCCAGTCCAGGCAGACTTTCCCTCAGTGACTGAAGGCTTGGTCCCCACAGACAAGAAATAACCCTGTGTTAAAAACCATGCTGAGTGTCATGTTCACACAGTGAATTCCAAAATGCGTATGGATTTCCCTCGAAGTCATATTATTTTCTTTGGAAGTGAATTAAAATAAACAGCAACCAAGCTGTTTATATCAGCGCATTTTTGTCTAAATCAGCTTGAGCCTATTGTGAACGTTACAGGCAGTTTCTAAAAGGAGCATTTCAACCCCTGTGTAGGAACATAGTAATCAATTAAGAAACCACATGATGTGAGCCAGCTTATATTAGGTACTAGATATTATGGGATTCTTCTTCATTATTTTCTTTGACTGCACACAATGTTTTAATGTGTAACTCCTCAGAACCTTCTGGAAGCAGTATAAACTGAAGGATCTCCCACCCTATATAACCCAGCTTCACCCCCTTTTGGGTGACCACCCTTCCGCAAAGAAGTTCACTCTCTTCTTCAAAAGCACGCTGTAGAGGTAGTCCATTCCCAACATCTAAGGTACTGGTTTTACTCCCGTTACTTTACAGTTCTCAAAAGCGATGGTGGTCTGTGGCCTATCTTAGACTTGAGGCGCCCCAACAGATTTATCATCAAAAAACGCTTCCACGTAGCATCTTTGGATACTATTATTCCTCTTCTAAAGAAAGGAGATTGGTTCATTGTAATAGATCTCAAAGGTGCATATTTTAATATCACCATTGCTCATCCCCACCGAAAATTTCCTTCAGTTTTACCCTAGTAAAACAGTTCCTGCCAAAGGTTGTCTCTGATTTTCATGTGACCCAGCTCATCCCTTTACCAGCCTTTTCCCCCGATCCATCAACGGATTTAGAACACTCCTTGCATTCTCATTATCTGTCCAGGAGGACCGCTACCTTTCCAGCCACTAAATGGCTGCTCCTTTGGCAATAAAAGTGGTATTCCTGTGTCACCTCAGTCCATCTCTAAAACCATTGTGACTGCCATTACCTTAGCTCAGTGTTTTTCAACCTTTTTTGGGCAAAGGCACACTTGTTTCATGAAAAAAATCACAAGGCACACCACCATTAGAAAATGTTAAAAAATTTAACTCTGTGCCTATATTGACTATATATAAAGTAATTCTCTTGAATAGGAATCAAATAAACACAAAGAAAGTATTTTATAATCACTTTATTATGAAATAGTAAGTAAACAGAAATATGAAAAAATATAAAATACTTTTCAGTGCGCAACCTGGGCCTGTTTGGCTGAACACAAAGCTGATATTCTGGCTGAGAAGGGGCACTGACTCTCCGGGAACACAAATAAGACCCAAAAGCCCATCTTGCTCTCCACACTGTGGCCAAGGCAGATGCCTTCAGCAAGTCCAGCGACAGGAGGGGAGGAGGATGAAGGAAGGCAGGAAGGAAAGAAGGCAGAAAGTGTTCTGCTTGTATACCGCCCCATTCCACTTCAAGGAGTCTCTGGGCGGTTTACAGTTTTAATTACAGTAGGCAGGCTACATACACATATGCAGGCTAGAAATGAGCATGTTTCTATGAAGAGGGGAAAGGGTACGAATGGAAAGAGAGAGGTGGGGAAAAAAGAAAGAAAAGACAGAGAGAGAGAAGAGGGCGACCCAAGACAGAAAGAAAGGGGCAAGACTTCAAGGAGGACCCCAAGCAACTGTCCCCCCCCCAATCTATGAGGAGGAAGAGGAGAGCTTGTCAGCACCGGCCCCGCACCGATGAGGAACCCATCGCGGGGCCACTCAGAGACGGCTCTTCCCTTCCCGGACTCTAAAGGCCGGCCTGCTGGCCATCCAGCCGTGCCAGTAGCCCCCCACCCACCCACCCGCCTGCCTCCTCAGCCCAGGCCCGGCAGAGGCCTCCTCCATCCCCTCCTCCTCGCAGCCCTGCCGCGGTGCTCGTGGGGCAGCCGGGCACCCCTCCTCCCCTTCCCCTCACCTGGTGGTTTGTTCTGGGCTGGGGCTCCTGGGCCGGCTCGTGTCGGCAGGCGGGCTGTTGGGTGGCTCAGTCCATTGGTAGCTCCCAGGAAAGGGGTGGTGGTGGTCCAGGGTAAAATAAGGAGGGGTGGAGAGGGAAGCGAGCGAGTCGCCGCGGCGGCGGCAGGCAGAGGGCAAACACTAAGAGAATGAACGGGGCCAGGTCCGGCCGTGGAGGAAGTGATGCCAGCGCCGCGGGCCTCGGGAGGGAGGAGCCAAGCTGGCCCTTGGGCGCTATTTTTAGCGCCTCCCAGCTGTGGGCCGCTTGCCGGCCCTGGGTTGAATTTCTTTAGAATTTTTCAATTTTTCCCACAGCACACCAGGCAACATCTCTTGCCGCGGAACAGTGGTTGAAAAACGCTGCCTTAGTTTACCAACTTGCAACGTTCCCTCTTCCAACGGACATCCATGCTCATTTGCACAAGCTATTTCAATCTCTACTGCTTTTTTGAAAGGTGTTCCACTTCCTGACATCTCTAGAGCTGCCACTTGGTCTTCCTCCATGACCTTTGCTACACACTACCAGCTCAACACACTAGCACGTGCCGAAACTGCTTTTGGTCACGCTGTGTTGTCTTCAGTACTGCTGTGATTCCCCTCCTCCGATAAGTCTCATTGCTTGCTACTCACCCATTGTGTGCAGTCACAGAAGACCACAAAGAAGAAAAAGAGGTTACTTACCTATAACTCTGGTTCTTCGAGTGGTCACCCTGTGATTCTACAAAAACCCACCCTCCTTCCCCACTATCTGTCACGTCAGTTCTGTCATTTTCGGCTGCAATGGAAAAGAAGGAACTGAGGTAGGAAGGGGACGAAGCTGGGTTATATAGGGTGGGAGGTCCTTCAGTTTATACTGCTTCCAGAAGGTTCTGAGGAGTTACTGTGTGTGCAAACCTATTGTGGAGAATCACAGAATGACAACTTGAAGAACCAGAGTTACAGATAAGTAACCTGTACAGTATTTTTTCTTTTTTTGAGAAATGTGAACAGTTTCCGACTATCTTGTTTTTGTATAAATAAATGGATGTGGTAGATGGTTTATTGCAGAGGAGGTCAACAGAGAGTCAGGGTGATGCAAGAAGTAGGATTAAACCCCACTGAGTTCCCCTGAGATGATCTCGGAGGGTAAGTGCTGTGTAGTTGGCCAGCCCTCTTTCCCACACCAGAAGGGTTGTTGTCAGATTTGTGCAGCTGAGTATCTTGAGAGGCGAGACTCCCATTAGACTTGTGGCATGACATCCGTGAAATAATGTAGAAATGTCTGGAAGTTGAGTCATGGCTACTGGACTTCTTTTTGAGAGATAGAAACGTTTCGCTGTTCATCCAAACAGCTTTGTCGGTCCAGTAGCCATGACTCAACTTCCAGATAAACTCACCTGGATGACTGAGAATCTTCACAGAAAAAATGTAGAAATGTGTTTTGTGAGGAAAATGTGTCATTCATTGCACCAGCTGTCTCATCAGCCGCTAGAGGAGCATCAGAGGAATCCACTGGTTTACTGAACATCCTGTGCTTCTCAGCTCTCTCGTTGTTCCAGGGCTGGGACTTCCTGACATCCTCTTTTCTTCTCCCTGCAGGTATTGGGATGGGGAGTCAGATCAAAATGGCAGCATCACAGGGGGGAGGAAATCAGGCAGAAGACCTATCCAGGGCTACTCCACCGATAAGCCGAAAGCATGGGTGGAAGATGCTCAAGGAAGGATGTTGGTCCAGAGAGAAGCTGGGAGATCAGGCACTGGAGACGGAGGAGGCACCTACAATAGGGCTCACCGGAGGTCTTTCAGCTTCTGTTGATCAGTCTTCCAATGTCCAGACAAGCGACAAAAGGCCTTTGGTCTCCAGGTATGGCAGAAAGTACCATTACCTCCATGAAATCAATGTAGCTGATTCCACAGAGGATCACATTGATAGCTGGACGTCTGAGGAAAACCTCCAACAGCGTTCACCTTGTGATAAACAAAACAGGAAGCTCACAGGAGAGAGTAAATGGGAATACTCTGAAAAGAGTTTGGAAGTAGAGCAGAGGAACCATTTGGAAGAGAAATCCCATAACTCGCCTGAGCACGGGAACAGATTGAGTGGTGCCAAATCCCTCAAGAGAAACCAAGGAATTCAAAGTGAACGGGGGCTCCACAGATGTCCTTGCTGCTGGAAATGTTTCACTGAGAGAGAACAGCTGATCAGCCACGAACAAGAGTGTTCTGCCAAGAAAAAGCAGGAATATCTCAAATCTGGCAGAACCTTGACTTTTCAACAGACAGTCACGAGAGACCAGGGACTTTATCTTGGCAGGAAACCCTATGAATGTTCTTGGTGTGGGAAATCCTTCAGGAAGAGAGACACGCTGAAAAGACATCAGAGGACTCATACGGGGGAAAGATTATACAAATGTCTTGAATGTGGGAAAAGCTTTACACGGAGAGAGAATGTGAAGATCCATGAGAGGACTCATACCGGAGAGAAACCGTACAAATGTCCTGAATGTGAGAAATGCTTTACTGTGAGAGGAGCTCTGAAGAGACACCAGTGGATTCACACCAGAGAGAAACCATACAGATGCTCACAGTGGGAAAGAATATACAAATGTTTTGAATGTGGAAAAACCTTTGCACGAAGCGAAAATTTGAAGAGGCACCAGAGGATTCATACCGGAGAGACACCCTACAAATGTCCTGAGTGTGGGAAAAGATTCAGGTATAGTTGGAGCCTGAGTTATCATCAGAGAATCCATGTCCAGGAGGGACAAACATTGGATCTTCATGTGGGAGATACTGGGTTAGCGGAAAATGCTTCAACCAATATGACGGAAATTGTCATAACGGTGTGAGGAAAGATTCAGTCAGGCAGTGTACAGTAGTGCTTTGTAAGATAATTTAATTAGTTCTACGAGTCAATTCATCTTACAGAACATTAGTCTTACGAGACATGGATTCCCATAGGAATGCATTGAAAACCAATTAATTGGTTCCAGAGTGAACAGATTAATAGGTTTTCAATGCATTCCTATGGGAATGCTGTCTAACCCCCACCCCACCCCCAATAAAGGGCTGCCAAGGTTACTCTCTGCAGCCCCACCACACAGCTGACTTTGACAGGTCAGGTTGTGGAGAGCAGCCTTCTCACTACCTTTGGTTGAAAGACATCTTTGGCCTGGAGGTAAGCTAAGCGCTTCCCTTCCAAGCTTTCCGAGCTGCCCAAAGATCCATCGGTCCCTGCTGTACCCAACAAAGTATTGGGCGGAGGAGGGACTAATGTCTCTTCCCCCAGCCGCTTCCCTTCCAGCCCCCCCACCCCCACTGAGCGAATATCCATTTTAAAACGTGCCGCCACCAGCTCTGCTCTCTGGCCTCAGCTGGACTGCTCGTGGCGGGTCATTTTAAAAAGTCTCTAGTGAAAGTTTGACTAGAGACTTTTTAATATCTTCCGCCATGGGTGCTCTGGCCAGGGCCAGGGAGCTCGTGGCGGCAGGAAGGAGTCGTGTGCTGCATGCCAGGAATGGAGAGCAAGAAGGGGGTAAGGCACCCGCTGCAACCGTCACCACGGTGACCACCGGGCCTGCGTCCCTCTCCCCTCATGCCTCCCTCACCCAGAGCCTCAGGATGCCAGGGGAGAGGCGGGGAACAGAGAGAGAGAGAGCCAGCCCGGGGATGGTGGCAGCGGTGACAACGTCCAGTCTGAGTGAGGACGGGCGAGTCACAGCAGATGGGTGATGGCTCGTGCACGGGCACCACCTCCTATGGCATGGCTAGTAGGGGGCTTCCCACCCTTCCACTGCTCCCCGCTGCCTGCCTGGCTGCTCTGCTGCCTGCCTCCCGGCTCGCCTCCCATCGAGCGATCAGAGCTGGCCGGGAGCCTGTCAACATTTGCCCCAGGGTAAACCTCTTAGCATGCCGAAGGAGCGGGCGACGCCTCTGCCCCTGTCCGCCACCCAGTCTTCCTCTTCGATCCCTCATTGGCGGTGCCATGGGCTGGATTGACCCATGGGATCCACTGTCGTGCTGGCTGGGGCAGCTTGGCCTTGGAGCAGGGGGGGGGGACACCTTGGCCCAGGATTATCTGTCCGCGAGGGCTTAAATCCCAGAAATGCTTGATTGCTCCTTCTGATTAAGAGCCTGGCAGGGGGAGGAGGTGAAAACTTCAATGGGGGTGTTTGGACTGGCCTGTAAATTCCAGCCCCATCGGATCATGCTGCCCAGTGTCTTCCAGCAAGAAGCCTGGCATCCATCTTGCCAAGTGAACTTTCATCTCCTGGCAAATTACATACCTTGCCATGTTTGGACTTCTATACTTGCTTTGAAAAAGAGAGCTTGCTCTTGAAACCTCAGCAACTTTTTTCTTCTAGCAGCCTATGAAGGCATCGCCCATAGTCTAGTTTTACTTTTGTTTTAATGGCTGAATGGCTCCAAACCTCTTTTTTACCCTCCAATAACTACATTCCAATCATAAGTCCCATCCAACCAGGTTCCAGTGATGCCAATTATATCATATTTATTTTGCTGTATTAGGAGTTCCAGCTCCTCCTGTTTGTTCCCCATGCTCTGTGCATTGGTGTAGAGACATTTGAGGCTGTGTGTGCTTAGAAGTCCTTTGTTTAACTCATTTGTCCACACACTGATGGTCTGTAATACTCCTCGTCCTACTCCTACTGCAACATTTGAGCTATTCCTCACAAGCCTTCTGGATCTCTGTGTGAGGGTTCTTCAAAATTTATTAATGGATCGGACGAATGAATGACGTTGCAATGTTTGTTTGTTGGTAAATCTAATAAACTTTTATTAAATACTTCACATAACGGGTTGTCATTTTTCTGGTCACCGAACTTAGGAACATTAGGTGTTAACAACGGCAAACTAATATATGGAGAACTGTTTTGAGACTGAACTGTTTCTTCTCTGGTAAATGGGTTATTGTTCTTTCTTACATTCTCTGAAGGCGATTTTTTCCCCAGACCACCAAACGGTTTCTCGAACTGGGGTGAAGGAGCCTGCGGATGGTGTTCCCAGCCCCACCCAGGAGTCCATCCTGGTGGGTTATTTCGCCTGGGAACTCTCGGATATTCATACACCCTTCTGTAGGTTATTTTCTGACCTCTCGGATAGGGCACAGGGAGGGTTGCTTCTTCCCTTTCCAGTGGGAACCCCTCAGTCTGACTCCCTTTCTCTCTAAAAACCATTATTCCTCCAACGGTTCCTCTCTCCTCTCTCCCCCTCTGCCCCCCCACCAGGTTCTTTCCATTCTTTCCCTTCAACTTGAACCCCTCTCTCTTTAACTGTAACCTTTCTGGTTTTTTCTTCCGTTTGAATCCTTGTCATCTTTCTGTCATCTAGATTTATTTGTAACCCAATATGCCATGATTGGCCAACAATATATTTGTCTTTTGTTTGTCCTACGTGTACAGCCTGTGTCTTTATGTCTTTTTTAATAATGATGTTAGTCTGTATGTTAAGAGATCTCCCCATCCTTCTCTCCTTCCCGGTTTGACTCCCCATATCTTCCCCTTTCTTTACGTCCCTCCCACCATGTTCTGTTTGTGTTCTCTTATTTCTTACTTCCAGGCTTGTTTCTTCTAAATCCCTTTTTATCATTTCCCAAATTTCTACTTCTTTTATCACAGCTAAATAACCCTCCGCTAATTTCCCAGCCTGTGTCTGCTTATCTTCTTCCTTATCATCTCGTACTGTATTTCATCTGTCGCCCTCAAAGACCCCCTGGCCGGATCGTTCATTCATTTCTATCCCTTTCCTTTCTTCCCTTTTAACTTGACTCTGCTCTTGACATTCTTTCGCGGACGATTCAACGTCTGATTTGTCCATCTCTTGTCTTTCTGGTTCACACTCTATCATTAAGAAAAATTTCTCCCCCCCCCCCCCGCAAACTCAGTTTAAACCTCTCCTTATCAAATTTGCAAGCATCTTGGCAAAAATATTCTTTCCAGCAGCAGTGAGGTGCACCCCGTCCTCGCCCAATATCCCATCTGAATGAAATAGCAATTCGTGGCCCAAAAATCCAAATCTTTCCTGCCGGCACCATCGGTGGAGCCAAGTTGTTCACCTCCACTTCTGTTCTTTCCCTTCATGGGCCATGTACTCCTACAGAGAGGAGAGATTAAATTACCACTTGCCCACCCAGGTCCTTCAGCTTCCTACCTATCTCTTCATATGCCTTTGGGATATCCCAAAAGCTGTGTTTTGAAGTATCATTAGTTCCTACACGAACCAATAGAAAGGGGTTAGAATCCGTGGGCTTGATGAGTCTTGTCATGCTCTCCGTTGTATGTTGGGATTCCTTCTCTAGGATATACTTAAATATGATTAATCTCCCTTAACCAGCTGAGAGATTAATAGTGAAGGAATGATGTGAGCTCGAACACAGGGATCTTCTGGTGCTTAGCAGTAGAGAGAACAATCAGGGAGGCTTGTCGATGGTAAAAAGCTCCCCCTCCTCCTGAGCTAGACACTTTTATTAGTTCTCACAAATTACATACACGTCAGCAGAGACCCATCCAATAAACATACAGCTTGTATCTTCTGGACATGCTCCGTAGAATAAGATGACCTCATATTCTTTGGTATGTGGCCCCTACGCTTTTCCAGTGGCCATCTTTACTCAGCCCTGTTCTCTGCTCTCATTGGTCGGCCTGTTAACCAATAATATAATGTTGCTAGTGTGATGTAAGACACATAGAGTTTGTCTGAGATTCCTCAAAGCTAGGCTGACAAAGCATAGCAGCTGAATTCCCACAGTTGTATCCTGAATCTTGGCTCCAGGGAGACAGCAGACCTCGCCGTTGACTTTGTCAGGCCTGCACATGACCACTTCTGTTTCTCTAAGTAAGGAATCCCCAACCATCACCACTTGCCTCCTGCGACGCTGGGTACTGGCTCGTTGCTGTGTTGTTGGGCAAGACTTCCTGGAAATGACAGGAATGGTGGGAGAAACCTGAAGGCAGTAGGAAAAGAGGCACACTACATAGGAGGTGGATGGACTCCGTAAAAGAAGTCACTGTTTATGAGAGCTGAGCAGGGCTGTTAACCCTAGGAGATTTTGGAGGCCATTTACTCATAGAGTCGCCCTTCGTTGAAGGTGACGACAACATACACCACCAAAGCATGCTAAGGCACAGCTCCGAGAGGCCAATAGCTGCTTATCAGTAATTTCCCAGCAGAAATCCCTGGTTTGTGTTCTGCGTTGCACAACTGGTTCATTAGCAGGCTATCTGTCAGATATTAGATAGTGAAAGCTATGTATTAGACAGGATGTATGAATAAAGTCTATATGTATTGAATTGATTTAAATGGGAGTATATAAAAGTGCAAAGTCAAAGGCACTCAATGTAGTTTTTTCTACTTCAGTGCAGGTTTTGAGAATGAGCATAAATGAGGCTTGACTGAGGCAAAGTCCTGCAATAGACATGATCTGCTTTATGATTAGACAGACATATGTATAAAAGTGTTCAGGAAATCAGTTCACATTGGGCATTTTGTGAATAAAAGCATCCACTATGCTATGCTTATTTTTTATGTATGTTGTTAGGCTGTTATGTCTCCAATGTACTGATGTGATATTTCTCAATGCTTTGTTGAAATACTAACATCCTGTAATACATTTTGTATATTTTGTAATATAGCCGTTTGATTTTTAAGAAACTCTAATTCTGAAACTTGTTCTTAAAATATTGCTTCTGCTGGCAGATGAAATTGCAATCACTTTGACAGGGTTATAGACCGAGATTCATGATAAGGTTGTGCATAATATATTTGCCAGAGTGTTTTGAATCTAACAGTTTTTCCTAAGATTCTAAAAGGGTGGCAAAAAAACAGAAGATTACCAGCTTGGAGGCTCTAAAGATGGTAAAGGTCAGAGACGGGGAGCTATTGGACATCATGCAGAGGATGCCGGAGATACATGAAGGTGTGGGTGTTGTTTGCCGTGAGTTGGAAGAAAAACAGTCTAATGTATTTTCAGAGTTTCTGAAACAGCTGTGATTAATGAAAGCCACTGAATTAAAACAGGAGACTTTATCGTCAGAGGGACAGTTGGATAAGGAAGACTTGGCAGGCCGCCCAAAAGTTTCCAGCCCTCAAGGACGAAAGAAGAACATTTTAGGGAAGTGTGGCAATTGTAAATGTTAGTACTTCTCTGCTCTTCTCCCTCTCATAAAATACCAGAACTAGGGGACATCCACTCAAATTGAGGGTTGGGAGAGAGAGAACAGACAAAAGAAATTTTGTTTATCCAGCGTGTTGTTAGTCTGTGGAACTCCCTGCCACAAGCTGTGGTTATAGCATCTAGCCTGGATGCCTTCAAAAGGAAATTGGACAGATTCCTGGAGGAAAAGTCCATCACAGACCACAAACCATGATGGAGATGTGTAATCTCTGGGCTTAAAAGCAGGGTACTTCAAGAGCCAGATGAAGGGGAGTGGTTTCTGGAGTCGCATTTGGTGGGGCCGCTGTGAGATACAGGAAGCTGGACTAGACGGGCCTTTGGCCTGATCCAGCATGGCTCTTCTTATGTTCATATGTTCTTAACTATAAAATGGAGGACTTATAAGCGTTCTTCGGACTGACGGAGCTGTTTGGATGAGCAAATCTCTCAAGAAGAAGAAGTCCAGTTGCCATGACTCAACTTCCAGATAAACTCCCCTGGATGACTGAGAATCTTCACAGACATGAGGCCATGCTTAACTTCTCTGCACAGCAATTGCTCTCTACATGTGTTCAGAAGCTCCGTTGCTTTCTGGAAAGACCATCAGGTCTAGCATTCTGCCCTTTCTCAGACCCCACTTGGTGTGGACTCAGCTTTTATTTTTAGAGAGAAATATGTGTTTGTGTTTTACATACAGTATATAGAAACGTTTGATATCATATTGACTCGTATCTTGGTGACTCTGGTGGGACTCAAACCCACAACCTTTGAATGACTCAATCACACTGCAGTTTATTTACTTACTACAGTACTTGGATCCTACATCTACATTAATCAGATTAAAAATGTGACTGGTTCTCCTAGAGGTGGGGCCATTCTGCCTTCCAGGATATGCTGTGGCTCCCCTGCTGTGCTTTATATCCTGAGGATCTATCTAAGGCCTTTGGCCCTGGGGCTGCATTCCTAATAAGAGGGGCCTCTGGTGAAAGAGGCAAGAAAGGGGTACAAAAAGTAATACAGTATACCTGTATAGTCAAAGAAAGGGTGATTGGGCCTTTTGTTCCATGATCCCGCCAGGAAGAGGTGAGAGATAGATAGGCAGGATATCTCTCAATCAAGGTGAAAAGACTGGAGCATCCACAAACAATAGCAGTATAGGAGAGAACACTCAGAGGTGAGAGAAAGATAGGCCGGATATCTCTCAATGTCATTTGTGGAGAATCCTAAGCAGGTGAAGACATCTGCTTGGGAAGACCCTGAAGCAAATGGTGAGCCATTGTGCGAGACAGAATGCTGGACTGGATGGGCTGTGGCCTGTTCCAGCAAGACTATTCTTATGTTCTTATGAGGTAACTTCTGGTCATATCCAGCTATCACTAGGGATTATTTTAAGAATACCATTACAACTTCATTTTCCTATAAATCAATGCTTATTCCACAAAACATTTATTGCAGAAGCTTTCCAGAGTTAATTTTAACATTTATGCATTTTTCCCAATCATTGTGGTACATAACAATAATATAGTATGTCCTTTAGAGCGGTGGTCCCCAACCCCCGGGCCGCGGACCGGTGCTGGTCCGTGGACCAATCGGCACCGGGCTGCCTGAGGAAACCAGGGAAACTCCTCCTCCCTTCCGTCCCTGATCTCTTCAGCATGTGCCCCGGGAGGAGGAGGGAGGAGGAGGAGGCAGGGGAGCCAGTGAGCACTGCGCTTGTTGGGGGGCGGCCCGCTGCCCAATGGGCGGGCGGCTTGTTGTGTTGGGGGGCTGCTGCCGCTGTCGCTGGTGGTGCTGTCGCTCCTCCTCCTCCTGACAGGGGCCGGAGGTGGCGGCAGCGGCAGCAGCAGGAGGAGGAACAAC
The DNA here is from genome assembly GCA_023846285.1 of Phrynocephalus versicolor. Classification (NCBI taxonomy): domain Eukaryota; kingdom Metazoa; phylum Chordata; class Lepidosauria; order Squamata; family Agamidae; genus Phrynocephalus; species Phrynocephalus versicolor. The sequence continues at coordinate 3,454 of JAHTLZ010003128.1, read as the reverse complement.
GAACAGTAGGGCTTGAAGAAGGCGGAGGCGGCGCGCGCCTGCCTGCCAGGCGGGAGCGACCCTTAGCAACCGCGGCGGTGGCGGCGGCCCACCCACCGACCGACCGGCCCGCCAGCCATGGGGGTGGCGGCGGCTCCATCGGAGGCGGCGGAGGGAGGAGGAGGAGGAGGAGGAGGCCGCTGAGGGGGGTTCTCTGTCACGGCGCGGATGAAGGCAGGACGCCGGTAAGCCAGCCTCTCCCCTCTCTCGCTCTCCTCCCTCTTGGTGTGTGTGTGTGTGTGTGTGTGGAGGGCGGAGAGGGAGGGCTGGGGGGGGGGTCACGGGAAGGAGCCTCGCTGTGTCCGCCAAAGCGCCCGGCGTGACAGCTTGCCTCCCCTTTTCCTCCTCCTCCTCTTCTCTCCCCCGGCAAGCAATGGAAGAAGAAGGCTGGAGGAGCGCAGGAGGAGCCGCCGCCTTTGCCTCCTTGCTCCGCCCGCCGCCGGCGGCGGCGCATCCTCCTCCTCCTCCGCCCTCCTCCTCCTCGCCCTCCACCACCAGCAGCAGCAGCCACGGCGGCGACGGCGGATCAGGCGCGAAGGAGGGTGGGCGGGGGGAGGCTTCCTCTCGATCTCTCTTTTTTCTCTTTTTTTCCCAATCGCCCCCCCGCTGCCTCCCCCTGCAATCGCCCTGCCCCGCCGCCGCCACCCCCCCCGCAATCACCCCCGCCCCGCCGCCACCGCGGCGACCCCCCCGCTCCTCCTCCTCCTCCTCGTGCCCCATGGCTTGCGGGGAGGGGGAGAGAAGGCAAAGCCGAGTGAGAAGGGGGCCAGCGGAAAACTCACCCGCCCGGGCGGCCACCGGAGGGTGGGGAGTGGGGGAGGGTCGTCGCCCATGCACCCGCCGCTCCTCCGCCTTTGGGGTTCGGCGCGGAGCCGCTTTGCTGCAGCGGGTGGGGGGGAGGAGAGAGGGTGTGTGTGTGTGTGTGCACGCGCACGTGTGCACGCGCGCGCACGCAGGTGAGTGTGGGAGGGGGACGGGCGTGGAGGAGTGCATGCCCCCCCCGGCCACAGAAAAATTGTCGAGCATTTGCCGGTCCGCGGCAAAAAAAAGGTTGGGGAGCACTGGTTTATACTGCTTTTCGGAGGGTGTCTTTATACTTTGATTCATTTTCTCAACTCTCCCTGATGACTTGGGGGGGTGGTGCCAGGGAGTGTGTGGGAGCCATTTTATGCCCAAGGCTTATGTTACCAGTTAAACCACCTTTCCTACAATCACATAGCCATGTATCACTGTTTTTGCTGCAGTCCACACCCCCAAACCCACATATTTAGTTAAAAAAAACTTTTACCAATGTTTCTGTTCCCCAGTGTCCTCCCTCATGTAATTGTTTGAAAACCTCTCACATTACACCTTTTGGTATCCATTTTCTCCCGACCTTCAGTTACCAACTGTCCTCCTTCTTTTCAGGCCCTTCCCTTTGTCCTGTCAACTGACAAACCATTTTAAATTGTAAAGCAGGCAGGCTTCAGGACAGTTTTAATATATTAGACACTGACGCCATGTTCTTTCAAGAATTTATTAAATTAATGCATTAATTGGTGCTTCTTTGATAGAAGGACCACTTCTGGGGTTCAGCAAAACAATTTATACATTTTACATAGACACGTCAGTAGTCATCTTCAATAGAGACGTGTAACAAGCATGCGCAGATGTATACCTATCCTCCCTAAAATTAGAAAACAGCTACTCTATTACACAAGGTACCCATCTAGCATGCTGTGGAACTGCAGTTGAACAGACTATGTCAATACATTCCACATTCCACAATCCTAACTGCTTCAAAACGCTCTTGCAGCAGGTTCCTCTTTCTCAGGATACTTACAGGAACGGAAGGTATTGTGGTTAGCTAGGGAGATATTTGTAATTCATGGGAAGGGCCTCTCTCTCTCTCTCTTTAAAACATATTCCCAGCATAAGACAGTTCAGATATGAATGAAATATAATTAATTATTAATATCTTTTTATCACTATGACAGTCTAGAATCGGGTATTGCCTAATATTTACCACTCAATATGCCCTGGTTTCAAATTTAACTCTACAGGAGGGACAGCCATCAACCCTGGATTTCCAGGCCTAGCCCACACTGCAGGGTTGGTTTTTCCCTCCTCCTCTGCCTCCCACAGGACTGACTCTCTTACAAGGCACTCCTCTCCCTTAACTTCCACTGTGATTCCCAGTTTCCCCATTAGGTCTCTTCCCAACACATTTACTCCTGTCTGTGGGGCCCATTAAAAAAATCATGCATCAAAATCCCTGGCTTTCCTGCAATTTTAACTGTCGATGAGCTCAAAATGGGGGGTCTGAATTGCCTTTCCTTCCATGCCCACAACTTTCAGCACAGGAGGGACATTCCCAAGAGTCGCTCCAGCATCTACAAGGAAATCCAATGGCTGTTGTTTCTCTCCCACCTCTAAAGTTATCAAGGGCTCTTGTGAGGTGGGACGAAAATAGATCCCCTGCCCCCCCCCCTCTAATGAGTTCTCTTCAAACTGCACTGCTTGCCTATACATCGCCTTCCTTGGTTCTCCCTGCTCTCTTTTTGCCCTTTCCTTAGCCTTCCTCTTCTCACATTCCCAAAGTCCCCTTTCTTCACAATAAGAACAGGTATCCTTAGGTACCTGTTTCCTCCTTCCTTGACCTGCCTGGGGGAAGCCTCCCTTCCTCCCCCCTCCATCCCTTTAACTCACCCTGGGCATTTACTTCCCTGACCGTCTCCACCACCATCCTTCCTTGCCGCTTTCCCTTCTCCACTTCCCTCTGTGCCACCACCCTTTGTCCCATCCTTACTGACTCACTTGGGGGTTTTTCTGCAAAGACTTCTAGCTTCTGTAGCTTTCTTCTAACGTCAGGGGCTGAGCCTTGTGAAAACTGAAGTTTCAGGGCCGACTCATTTGTTGGAATTATTTATTTTATTTATTTATTATTAGACTTCTATACCGCCCATCCATCTTCCCAAAGAGAACTCTGGGTGGTTTACATAGACTGAATAAGTTCAGCCGGCCAACAACGACGCTCATCATCGGGTTCCAGCCCTGCATATTGTTCCATACCTTCTTTAAGCCTTTTGAGGAACTTAAACAGAGACCCCCTCAAGAAGGAGGAGGAGGAGGTGGGTTATGCAATTACAGTTTGGGGGGGGGAGGTGAGGGGAGGAAGGCAGTGAGTCCCTCTTCCTAGAGCGGCAGGAGAGCGGGAGGTGAGGGGGGGGCGGCTCTGCGCCTGGATTTCTCCCCCTCCACAAAAAAGGCTCTAGGGAGGAAAAGAGACACACACCCCCAGACAGAGGAGGAGGTGGGTTGTGCAATTGGGGTGGGGTGGGGTGTTCCTTTGGAGGGCGGGTCCGGAGGGAGAAGGAGGCGTAAATTTCCCTCTAAGAGACCCCCAACCTCCTCCCTCCCCCTTCTCTTTTCTCCC
>JAHTLZ010003127.1:0-25573 GCA_023846285.1 Phrynocephalus versicolor | reverse complement strand
GGTTCTTGTCTTACCATGTCTGGAGGACTCTGGTTTTTCTTCCTTGGTTCCCAGGAATACTACAAGTGGAATAGGAAGGCGGTCGCTCTCTCTTGCTCCCCACCCCCCACCCCAGCAACTATTATTCCAACATCTGATTTGGTATAAGGCAACCTCCTAAATTCTTTCCTTAAAAGCCTAATGGGGGTGGGGCGGGGGGCTAACATGTGCAGCCACCCCAGCTTAAAGGCTCCTGTCACCTTTGTCCCTGAATTTGCTGTTTTGGTGTTACAAAAACAGCATAATATCTCTTTAAAATAAAGAAGATGAGTGGGAGCGCTTACTTTGATTATAGCTGAATCAAAGACCCGAAGGTTTGTGGGACCACAATTTAGCTTTGATTTTTTTTAAAAAAACAGCAGCAACAAATTCAGCAAAGTATCAGTGATGGCCCAGGGTGGTGGCCATTTATGAGACCCAGGGAAGAAGACAGAGACTGTACCCCCTGTGCTGTCCTTTGAGCTGGCACTCATCCACCCCACGGCTAATGACCCTCAGCTAACATACTTGTGAAGCCCCTCATGCTGTGACCGATACATGAGCAGAGCAGTCCCGCCATCAGAAAACTGCCGATTTGCAACTCTGGTTTTTGATCTGCCATTGCTGCCCCTGCTGCAAAACAACAGGATGGCACTTTGCTTGGAGATGCATTGATTTCATCCCAAGGGCCAGAAGGCAGGCATGACAGGCGCCCTGCTGTTAGAGCCGAACGCTGAGACACTCCATCTTACGGAGCAGTTGCTGAGGCAATCGGACAGAATTTGCAAAATCAGATTTCAAAGGAAGGCTGTGCTTCAGTTCTGAAGGCCCTTCACCATGCAAACGAAACGGATCTGCATATTCCTGGAAGTGAATGAAGCTCCTGCTGCCATCCACAGATACTTTCCGCCGTTAAGGTCTTTCTTTTCTAGTCACAAGTTGATGACAAGATGGTTATGGATGAAAATAGTTCCAGCGAGCAGAGGAAGACATACAAATTACACCTTCACAAGGCCCACAATCTTTAAACAGCAACGTGGACAGATTTATTTTTAATCACGTGCATCTACAATACAGCAATACCTTGGCTTACGAGTGATTTGCAAGACGAGCAACCATTTCTCATCAATGTTGCCTTGATCAATGAGCAACATCCTGCAATACAAGTACTGGAGCAGGTCACATGAGCACAAGTAAGCCAACCGTTCCTCTCTCTCTCTCTCTCTCTCTCTCTCTCCCCCCCCCCTGCCCGTTAAACTGTGGGTGATTATCTGGAACGTTCCATCTCAGGCAAGCCTCCAAAGTAGAGAGAGGAATGGAGGTCTCCCTTGCAGCAGCATTGAACCTTTTCAAAGGAGAGTGCAGGTTGGGGTTTTGTTTATCTTTATATTTTTATTTAATTTGTTTTCAACATCCTTTCTTATTTTTCAATCCATTTCTAGTCATGGAGCAGCTAGTCAAGGGTGTATATGGCTACACATTGCATTTTATTATTGTCACATTTAAAAACCCAGAGTAAAATCCAGTTGTTAGTCCCAAGCAGAGCAGATTCTGCAGCCAGGAACCTAAACGATGGTGTGGATATGGGCTTCTAGCCAACTTCTTTTGTGAGTTTTGGCATTTTGTGCATAGAATATGTGGTCCATGGGACGCCAGAACAAATCATTTGAGTTTCCATTATTTCTTATGGGAAAATTTGCTTTGATATAAGAGTGTTTTCGTTTACAAGCATGTTTCCGGAATGAAAAGGTATTACTGTATTATAATTTCACATCCAGCACTGACAGGTCCTCCTCTTCATCCAGGATCATTTTGCTAAGATAGCATTCTAACCATTTTCATACCTTTTGTTTTCTGCACCTTGTAAAATCAGAGCTTGCTTTTCTTCTTCAAGATCTGGCCTCTCTCTTGCAACAACTATTCCAAGGAGCTGATCCTGCATCCCCTCGGGCGTTATCATGAAGTTCAATAATGTTACCTATGAGATGCAGAAGCATTCCAAACAAAAACAGCATTATGACTACATGAAACAGTGGTGGGGAACCTCTGGCCCTCCAGATGTTTTACAGGACAATTCCCACCATCACGTCTTTTTATTTTATTTATTGAAAATATTTTCAACCCGCTTTTCTCCTTTAAAAGAACGCAAGTCAGCTTACAACAATTGAAAGACAGCATTTAAACTAATAACAGTGACTGTGCAATACCAAAAGGATCAAGGAATACAATACCAAAAAACAGAAGCAAGACCAAAATACATTCAATGTAAACACCCTAGGGAAAGTTTGCCAGAGAAGACAGGTCTTTTCCTTCTTATGGAAGGACAATAAAGATGGGACCAGGCTGTCCTCCTTTGGGAGGGAGTTACAGAGTCTGGAAGCAGCAGCCGAGAAGGCCCTCTGTGGTATCCCCACCAAACACGCCCGTGAAGGTGTGAGATCTACTTTACCAGGCAAGTTTTCTGTTTACTGAAGCTCAAAACTCCAAGAAGGCCAAAAGCTCCCTATCCATGAAATAAATGGTACAGTAATCCCTTCAAAAGGTTGTTGGACTCCAAGTCTCAACAGAAGCTGCCTGCATAACCTCTAGCCAAGGATAAACCAGGGAGTGGGGTCCAACAACTTCTGAAGGGCTCTCTCTTCCCCACCTTGACTCTAAAAAGCGGTGTGCTCAGCATTCTCATTGCTTGCCCTTTAGATTTCCACCTCTCATTTGCACTGTTCCTTCCTAGCGCCTCAGGGCCATCTTAAAAATGGGAAACTAAGATGACTTTTCAGAATTAAGTGCCAAACGAAAGAAAAGCAGCGGCCTGTAGTGGACCTAGATCCGCCCAAGAGGGTGAGCGCAGTGGAAAGGATGGGGCTGCTGATCAAGAGAAAGCAGGGAGCTCATTGTTCCTGGGCCAACGGAAGCTTACTTTGACCGACGTCTCTGGCAGGTAGTGTGGGTTTCTCAGTTTAGTGGTAATATAGAAGCGGAAGTCTGGGGCGTATTCGATGGTGGAATCTCCCAGGCGGATGCAAATGCTGCCCGCCTGCTTGAACGTCTGCTTCAGCAGAAGCGGCTCCAGAATCGGGTCCAGTTCTTCGCCGACATTTTCCAACAGCACTTGAAGACAAAGGGGGGGGGGGAGAAAAAAAGAAAAAAGGTTTTGTTGTGCCGTAAACAGCCAAACCTCACCAGTTGAAGGAAAGGTGGGGGAGGAGACAGAAAAGGAAGAGAAGGAAGAAATACCATCCAAGAAAATAAATACATACAAGCAGTAACATGTCAACTCAAGGGCGATAATGAGTCTTGGGTACTCAGTTATTCAAAGGTCAGCAGGAAATAAAATATTTTTACAACTACTGTACCTTAGCTGTCGGCATGAATTTTGAAGAATACTATCATAGTATTCGACAATAGAAAGAATAGGGAATAGGTATAATTAAAAGCAAGGGAAAGTGTGGGAAACTCAATGCCGAAAAAGCATGTTTTAGAGACTTTTGGTGAGACTACCCAAATATCAAAATCTTTAAAGAAAAGATACAATTAAATAAGCTGAATGGATCATGGCCTAAGTAGAACTTGGAAAAATTAAAGGCTGGATATAATAATCAAATCAACAACTAGGGACAGATATGTCTTTAGCAATCAAAAGCCTAATTTCTATCAAGAAGAAATCAGGAAACAGTCACAGAATGTAGGAACGGAGCTATAAAGAATGGCATAGAGCTTAACTGAGAGCATTAATCACCTACATACATGAAGATAAAACCCATCAAGAAATGATGTGCTTTAATTAAAAGTTGCACACTTCTCCAGGATAACAGAAGGAAAATACAACGTAAGCAGTAGCAAAAGATTCTGGAGACACGATCACTTAACAATAAGTTACCAGCTGCACTGTAGAATCCATTTGTTTATGCTTCTTATTGATCCTAACATATGAATCTGTGAATTATTATAGAACTCTCTCTTAAATAAATATTTATTTATTCTCTTAAATAAATGCTTATAACATATTTTAATTGCAATGTATTGTATTTTAATGTTTTAATTGTTCATTTTAATTTTGAATTGTAAGCTGCCCCAAGACCTGTGTGTGTGTATGTGTGTGTGTGTGTGTGTGTGTGGTGTTGTTACAGTCGTGACTGACTCTTCGGGACCCCATGTCCATGGAGCTTTCTGGGCAGGAATACTGGAGTGGTCTGCCAGTTTCTACTCCAGGCGCCTACAGCACCTGATATTCCCTGGTGGTCGCCCATCCAAGTACTAGCCAGGGCTGACCCTGCTTAGCTTCCGAAATCAGGCGAGATCAGATGTGCTTAGGGCATAGTGGGCAGCATACAAGCTGTATAAATAAATAAATAGGGGAAAAGGGATTCTGGTCTTTTCATTATTGTTCTCCATGTGTGGAGAACTGCAGTCTGGAAAATCAGCTTCCTTGTTCACTTGGGGAATCTTTCACACACAATGCGATGCGAAGGTGTGCACACTTGCACATTCCTTCCCTTGAATATTGGCTTAAAACCGGGTAAGATAATTTCTGGGTGGAACTAGAAAGAAACAGGCTGGCAGACTGATCTGAATGGTTAACATTCCTAAATCTGAAGAAATGTGAGTTTGCTCCAGCATGCTGCAAGGAGTGAGCCCCAAATCAGATGTCCAAGTGTCTCTTCAGCATGGACCGGAGGCTAATTTCTATGTTATCGGAGGCTAATTGGTTCTGCCCCGCTCCCCCCACCCCCCGGCAGATATAGAAATCTGTGGATAATAGTGAATGCTAAACAAGGTTATGCTCAAAATTCTAAAAGGCAGGCTTCAGCAGTATGTGGATAGAGAACTCCCAGAAGTGCAAGCTGGATTTCAAAGGGGCAGAGGAACTAGAGATCAAATTGCCAACATGCGCTAGATTATGGAGAAAGCCAGTGAGTTCCAGAAAAACATCTACTTCTGCCTCATTGACTATGCCAAAGCCTTTGACTGTATGGACCACAACAAACTATGGCAAGTCCTTAAAGGAACGGGAGTGCCTGACCACCTTATCTGTCTCCTAAGAAATCTATATGTGGGACAAGCAGCAACAGTCAGAACTGGATATGGAACAACTGACTGGTTGTATACTGTCACCTTGCCTATTTAAATTATATGCAGAGTACATCATGTGAAAGGCAGGTCTGGATGAATCACAAGCCGGAATTAAGATTGCCAGAAGAAATATCAACAATCTCAGATATGCAGATGATACTACTCTGATAGCAGAAAGTGAGGAGAAATTAAAGAACCTCTTAATGAGGGTGAAAGAGGAGAGTGAAAAAATAGGCTGAAGCTCAACATCAAAAAAACTAAGATCATGGCCACTGGTCCCATCACCTCCTAGCAAACAGAAGGGGATGAAATGGAGGCAATGACAGAGTTTATTTTCTTGGGCTCCTTGATCACTGCCGATGGTGACTGCAGCAACGAAATTAAAAGATGCCTGCTTCTTGGGAGGAAAGCAATGGCAAACCCAGGTAGATTCCTAAAGAGCAGAGATATCACTTTGCCAACTAAGGTTAGGATAGTCAAAGCTATGGTTTTTCCAGTAGTGATGTATAGAAGTGAGAGCTGGACTATAAAGAAGGCTGATTGCCGTAAAATCAATGCTTTTGAGCTGTGGTGCTGGAGGAGAGTTTTGAGAGTCCCCTGGACTGCAAGGAGATCAAACCTATCCACCCTGAAAGAAATCAACCCCAAATATTCACTGGAAGGACAGATTTTGAAGCTGAGACTCCAGTACTTTGACCACCTCATGAGGAGAGAGAACTCCTTGGAAAAGTCCCTGATGTTGGGAAAGATTGAAGGCATTCAGCTGGGGTTCTGTTCACTGTACAGGCCACAGTCTGAATCTGTAAAACAGCCTGATGCTTTAAAGATAAACGTGCACAGGGTTTTTGACAGGTCCAGTCAAGAAAAAAAATCATAGCTTAATCATAAGTACCAGCCATTGTACTACCTGATGCCATATCAGCTATTACAAATGGAATGTGACAAGATGCTGTAAACAAGTTCACCTGATGCTGATGTACACCTTTCGGGCCCTGTTGCTTACCAGGCGTACCAAACTGGACACAGTTCTCCAGCGTCCGCACAAATTCAGAGTCACTGAGTTTGATGACATGCAAGCTGTTTGCCTTCTCCATGTGCTTCACCCATTTGTTTGCCTGACCTTGAGGATCTATCATCAGAGGCCACCGCCTTGCATTGCTAGAAAGAGAGCGATAGTGAACACTTGGTGAATGAGCACTGCATGCAGCGTAGGGGTCAAACTTCTTCACTGAATTTGAAGCAGCTCTTCTCATCAGGCAAGTAAGGGATGTACAAGGTAGGCTTCCTGTTTTTCAGAAGGATCTGCACTCCCTTGAGGTTTCTGAAAGTGCCACCCACCTTCAAAGCAAGTTCATCCATTTTGCTTGAGTCGGAAAGAAGCCATGTTTTTAATTCCACCACCGCCATTCCAGAAGCAGGCCACAGTCTCCAGAGGATGAGTCCTCCCCTCCCGCCAGCCTAAACCATCTGCTACTTACGAGATAATGATGCCATTGTCAATGGAAAAGGAGTCAGAAGGTAAACCAGCAATGTTCCAAGCTCTGATTTTCACTGGTTCTCCTAAAGTAGTGGTCAGAGAAAAATCATCAGAGCAGGGGATGCCTCTTGCTTTCAGGGTCAAGATCCAGTCACGGGCTTGATTCTGAAAGGACAGAAGGCCAATGTCAGCCACTCCCACCAGTTAAAGTTTGTGGCGCCACCAAAAGCAAAACACTTGCCTTCCCAAATCTGCCCGCCCTCAATAAGAAGCTGCCGAGACAAATCTGTGTTAGTTCTTACCATTTTAAAAAAAAATCCTCTGCTTTGCACTAGCAACTAAGAGCCATTATAACTTCCACACGCAGCTCCAAAAATGACTTCAAACTAAGGCTGTCATCAAGAAAAGAAATCTCAGCTCATTAGTCCTACCTGTTTTTGTCAATGCTGGGACTAATGACCACGAATGGGAAAAGAGGGCAGAAACCCTTCTAAACACACAATGAATTTCAAATAGGGAGAAAAAAAAATCCAAAGGAGAAAGTGTCATTTATTTTTGGCAGATGGGCACAGGGGCCAGGATCGAGCAGAAGTGCCCCAGACACAGAACTGCTCTATCAGTAGAACCGGGATGATTCCCTCTTGCTGCCCTTATGCGTTCTCAAAACCTGCTCTGGCCCTTCCCAACCGCCAAGCTGGGCAGCTTTTTCAGCAAAGGCGAAGACAGGCACGGGGTGACCTAGGACTGCACCTCTGTCTCTTTTGGTCCCATTTTCTCCAACACTCAGATAAGGAAAATATTGCTGGCTGGGTCTGCTTTAACAAAACCCACCTTGCACTCCCAGCCAACAAGATACCAGGGAGGGTCGAGAAAACCTATTCACAGCGAGTCTTGGACCATCCATGCCCGACAGGAAAGAAGGCTTAATACCTTCCATATGCGCTGTCTTAGGCGAATATTCAACATTACCTGGCACGACAAAGTTCCAAATAGCATAGTCCTGAATCGAGCTGGAATCCCTAGCATGTACACTTTATTGAAACAGTGACGCCTACGCTGGCTTGGACACGTTGTGAGAATGGATGACAGCCGGATCCCAAAAGATCTTCTATACGGAGAACTAATGAAGGGAAAGTGCCCCAGAGGGAGACCAGAGCTGCAGTATAAGGATATCTGTAAGAGGGACCTAAGGCCTTGGGAATGGACCTCAACAGTTGGGAAACCCTGACCTCCAATCGCACTATCTGGAGGCAAGAGATACAGCATAGTCTACATAAATTTGAAGAGGCATTTATCCAACAGGCAGAGGAAAAGAGGCAGGCACGGAAAGAATGAAACTCGAGGACTGGGCAAGAAACAGAATACATCTGCCCCCAGTGCGGTAGAGACTGCCATTCCCGAATTGGTCTATTTAGTCAAACTAGGTGTTGTTTTTAGGATCTCTACTCCAGGCATGATACCATAGTCTTTCGAGACTGAAGGATGCCAATGCCAAGTATGAACCAACTGAACACAGCACAGAACAACAACAACAACAACAAAGCAGTACTACGCTCCTAGAAAATTGTTTTAACTCAATATTTGTGGATTTATATATAAAAAAAATCTCAAGTCTAAAGCTGGGCACATGGAATGTTACGACAATGAATCCTGGCTGTTCAGACTATCTCCAAGAAATGGACACTATACGAAAGACAGCTGTCATTGACAGGGACCTGTGCAGACTGCGGATGGACATTGTTGCTCTCCAAGAGACAAGGCTACCTGACTCTGGATCTGTCAAGGAGAGGAACTTTACGTTCTTCTGGCAGTGAAAACCATCAAACGAGACCAGGGAATGTGGGGTTGGCCTTGCCGTTAGAAATACTTTACTAGGTCTCATTATCCCACCTGCTGTAGGAAGTGAGAGAATCCTCTCCATGCAACTACACACTACAGCAGGGTTGGTTACACGTATCAGTGCATACGCACCAACATTATCATCTCCAGCAGAACTCAAAGACAAATTCTATGATGATCTAGCTGCCACTATCAAGAAAATCCCTGAGAAAAGACCAATAGCTATCCTCGGTGACTTTAATGCCAGGGTTGGAGCTGATTATAACTCCTGGCCCACCTGGTTAGTAGGGATGGACTCTTTAAAATACTCCTCCAGGTTGGATGCCCCCCCAAGCTCCTTAACATCATTAGGTCTTTTCATGAGGATATGAAGGGCAATGTAGTTTTTGATGGCCTAGTGCCAGATCCCTTCGACATCAGAAGCGGAGTGAAGCAGGGCTGTGTCCTTGCGCCAAACTTGTTTGGGATCTTCTTTGCTATCATGCTGAAGTATGCTTTTGGAACTTCAACAGAGGGTATCTATCTCCGGACCAGATCAGATGGAAAACTCTTCAATCTCTCTAGATTGAGAGCAAAATCTAAGGTACAGGTGAAATGTTTGTGGGATCTCCTCTTCGCTGATGACGCCGCCATTACTGCTCACTCTGCTGAAGATCTCCAACAACTCATGGATCATTTTAGTAAAGCTTGCAAAGATTTTGGGCTACAAATCAGCCTGAAAAAAACACAAATAATGGGCCAGAATGTGGACTCTCCTCCTCGCATTACAATTTCTGCAAAAGAACTGGAAGTTGTCCATGACTTTGTGTATCTTGGCTCAACTATCTCAGATACAGTCTCACTAGAGTCTGAGCTGAATAAACGTATAGGTAAAGCAGCTACTATGTTTTCCAGACTAACAAAGAGAGTATGGCTCAATAAGAAGCTGACAGAACGTACAAAGATACAGGTCTATAAAGCTTGCATACTGAGCACACTTTTGTATTGCAGCGAGTCTTGAACCATCCATGCCCGACAGGAAAGAAAGCTTAATACCTTCCATATGCGCTGTCTTAGGCGAATATTCAACATTACCTGGCATGACAAAGTTCCAAATAGCATAGTCCTGAATCGAGCTGGAATCCCTAGCATGTACACTTTATTGAAACAGTGACGCCTACACTGGCTAGGACACGTTGTGAGAATGGATGACGGCCGGATCCCAAAAGATCTTCTATATGGAGAACTAGTGAAGGGAAAGCGCCCCAGAGGGAGACCAGAGCTGCGGTATAAGGATATCTGTAAGAGGGACCTGAAGGCCTTGAGAATGGACCTCAACAGATGGGAAACCCTGACCTCCGATCGCACTGTCTGGAGGCAAGAGATACAGCATGGTCTACATAAATTTGAAGAGGCATTTGTCCAACAGGCAGAGGAAAAGAGGCAGGAACGGAAAGAACGAAACTTGAGGACCGGGCAATAAACAGAATACATCTGCCCCCAGTGCGGTAGAGACTGCCATTCCCGAATTGGTCTATTTAGTCACACTAGGTGTTGTTTTTAGGATCTCTACTCCAGGCATGATACCATAGTCTTTCGAGACTGAAGGATGCCAATGGAAGTATGAACCAACTGAACACGGCACACAACAACAACAACAACAACAACAACAACAACAACAACAACAACAACAACAACAACAACAAAGCAGTACTATGCCCCTAGAAAATTGTTTTAACTCAATATTTGTGGATTTATATATTAAAAAATCTCAAGTCTAAAGCTGGGCACATGGAATGTTAGGACAATGAATCCTGGCTGTTCAGACTATCTCCAAGAAATGGACACTATACGAAAGACAGCTGTCATCGACAGGGAACTGTGCAGACTGCGGATGGACATTGTTGCTCTCGGAGGGGGCAAGATGGCGGCGAGCAGCAGAGACGTTAGCTGAAGCAGCCCTAGCTAGCGTCGATGTATCCCAGGTCCCAAGAGGGTGATTTCCACTCCATGATCACCCACTGGGAGCAGAAGACATCCCAGAATCGATCCGAGGCGTCCCAGGTGCGGTTTCCCCCCCCCCTCGTGAGGGGTAGAAACCCCTGGGAATATCACTCGTGCGTCTGAGACCGTGGGAGACCGGACGGGAAGAAGAAGCTACCCTTCCCCCCCTTCTACAAGTGAGTGGCTTTCTTTCTATCAGATAGCCCCTTCAAAAATACAAAATCAAGCAAAACTCACCTAAGAAAATCTGCTCTCCTCTAAATACTTCTTTTGCCTGCTTTCTGCTATTTGTCTTTCGGAAGGGCTGCGGTTATCTCTCCGTTAAGGGCAGATTAACTTTTTTTTAAAAAAATCAGTTTCACTTCTGACTCCCGGACTCTGTTGGCTTAAGTAGACACAACACGCCATCTGCTGGATTTTTCTATATATGCAGCTTTATTTACACTACTTGAAAGAAGCAAGCCAACCTATTGTGTTTATAGCAAGCTTTTTGTTGGTCTTTCTGAATCTCTGCAATATCTCTGGGTAGAAGGAAATTGGTCTTACTGTAACTACAGCACAGCAAATACACTACGCTCTTACCTGGACTCTCTCTGCCTGTAGTACTCTGTATTGCAACTTTCAGCAATGAGCAAAACTCCATCTATACAAAAAAAGACTGTTTCTACCTCTTTACCTCATTCCTCTCTCCCAGTCATGTCTCAACAACCAAGTCAATCCAGCCAAGTCCTAGACATGCTCAATCAGTTAAATTTAACTCAGATTAAATTGATATCAGACCAGAGCACTGCCTTTTCTGAATTAAGAGCTGAAATGAAAGAAGGCTTTGCGAACATAGATTCTAAAATGGAATCCTTTTGTGGGCGTCTACAGGCGTTGGAAGAAAACATGGGCGTTACCGATTTTCGTCTATAAGAAATTGAAGCTACAATGGAATCCACCAATAGATCGGTTCTCAAACAAGAAATAGAAACCTCCTCCAAAATTTTAAGGATTCAAAACCTCACCGTTGATAAAGACGAAAATCTCTATACCATAGTTGGAGAAGGCCGCCTGGCTACCTTGCTTGAGGCACCCGTAGAAGAATTCCTTCGTGACGTAGATGTGATCTACCGCCAACCTACGGCCTATACTAGAAAAAATAAACTCCTGCCGGAGGTAATAGTCAAGCTTGTCAGAAGATACACCCGAGATTGCATCCTCAAGGTTACTCGAGATAAAGAGGTGGAAATCAATAAATCCAAAGTGACAATACTGAAAGATGTCCCATGGGAGGTCCGTCAATTGCGGAAAGAATATACATTTCTCACCAAACTTTTGCTTAAACATGATATAAGATACAAGTGGATTTACCCCCAAGGCTTGACCTTCCAGTGGGAAGGGAAAACACAAAAAAATGAAACCTACAAGAAAGCTAGAATCTTTGCTGAGAAAAATGCAGGGAAGTTGGGTTATTCCCCCTCGTCCTCTTCATCATCTGAAGGTGATGACACAAGCGACATCCAAACCGCTACTAAGGATGATAGCCGGGACAACCAGACTTCCCAACAAGGGACCTCCAAGCAAGACCAAGACTCCGGTGCAGTGGGAGGCGCCAGGCCGAAACGATATCTCAGGCCAAAACGAGGGAGGAAGTACCATTGGAAGTAAAACAAAATGGCTCAGAAAATTCTAACATGGAATGTCAACGGCTTGAACTCTCCACAGAAGCGCCGCAAGACATTCAATCTCCTCAAAAAACAACAATGTGCAATTATTTGTTTACAGGAAACCCACGTATTGAGAAAGCATGAACAATACTTAATTCAAAATAAACTGGGGAACCTGTTTTCCACTTCAAACAAAGAAAAGAAACAAAACAGGGTGGCACTATATATCAAACCAGAACTTTCCCCAACTCTCTTGGAAAAAGATCAACTAGGCAGATGGATCCTTGTTCAGGCAAATATTCAATCCAAAGAAACAATTATTGCAGGTATATATGCCCCCAACGACAACCATGGAAGACAAGCCTTCTTTGAAGAATTGGCTCAGAAGCTCTTGCAATATGAAAATCACCAGTTAATCATCCTGGGAGACTTCAATGCTGTACATATTCCATCTGTTCACAGGAAAATACCAAAAGGGAAAAAACTCAAGACTTCGTCCCCCATACTGCCAAAATCGTTCCTCGACATGTCCGACATTCTAGAACTTCATGATATTTGGAGAAGGAAAAACCCACTAGAAGGTGGTTTCACTTTTCACTCAAGACAATATGCTTCCTTCTCCCACATTGATATGTGCTGGGCCTCATCTGATTTTCTACTTAACACAAGGGACATAGAAGTCCTACCCCGAACAATCTCTGATCACAATGCCATCTTGTGGACTCTGAAATCTTCGGGTAAGCCCAGACACTGGAAAATCAACTCAGCTTTATGGACTGACAAAGATTTTATTTCAGAGGCTGCCAAAGATTTGAATTTATATTTTGAACTGAACCTGAACAAGGGTACCCCATTGAAAACGGTGTGGGATGCCTCAAAGCCCTACTTTAGAGGGTTTGTTATCCAGTACATGGCAAGACGGAACAAAGAGAGAAAAAAGAGATCTGAATCTATCCTTAACAGGATGAAAAAACTGGAAAAGGATTTAATTCATGATCCACGCAATGAGCACCTGAACAAGGACCTAGCCTCCTGTAGGCATGAACTTAATTTGATTCTGACAGCAGATATAGCCCATAAAATTAAAATGGCCAAGTTGAATTTTGTTGAAAATGCAAATAAACCAGGTAGATGGTTAGCCTATAGGTTAAAAAAAGTACAAGCTCAAAAACTTATTTTAGCACTTAAAGACAACACTGGGGAAAACCAGACAGAGCAGTTACAAATTCAAAAAATCATAGAGGCATACTATCAGAACTTGTTCAAGCTGGAGACAATAGACAAAGATGCTATCTTTCAATACCTTGAACAAGCCAACTTTCCAAAACTTACTGAAGAACAGAGAACTTTGACGAACGCTCCTATAACAATGATGGAAATAACAGAGGCTATTAACCACCAAAAAATGAATAAGGCCCCCGGACCTGACTCGATACCGGCACAATTCTACAAAAAATTTTCTGAGATAGTTTCTGGAAATATGAAAAACCTTTTTACATCCATCCTAGAGGGTGAAGATTTACCTGATTCATGGAAACTATCCCATGCAACACTGATCCCTAAAGAAGGGAAACCCAAAGACCTGATACAGAACTACAGGCCAATCGTTCTCTTAAATGTGGACTACAAAATATTTACAACTATTTTGGCAAACAGATGGCGCACGATCCTACCCTCTTTGATAACCCACAACCAAACCGGTTTCCTTCCGAAAAGGCGTCTTCAATCTAACATCAGAACTTTCCTTAATGCGTTGGAATATTATGAATACCACCCTGAGAAGCAAGTAGCCTTCGCATTCATTGACGCTGAGAAAGCATTCGATAATGTATCATGGTCTTTTCTCAAAACTCAGCTAGATTATCTACAGTGTGGTCACAGAATGTTACTAGCAATTGAACAAATCTACTCCACCCAAAGCACTAGGATCATAGTTAATGGCTACCTTACAGACAAAGTTAAGATACACAAAGGTACCAGGCAAGGATGTCCTCTTTCTCCTTTGCTGTTTATATTAACTCTAGAGGTGCGACTCAATGTTATAAGAAATATCCCAAATATTCAAGGCCTACAGAATAAAGGAGAAGTCTATAAGGTGCAAGCTTTCGCGGACGATTTGTTGGTTATTATGGAGGATCCCCAGACTTCCACTCCAGAGCTACTAAAGACTTTGGAGGCCTACTCCAAAGTTTCAGGACTAACAGAGAAAAAACATTGTTGCTTACCAAAAACATGACTCCACGTATGATCGAAAAATTGGTAAACCAATCGGGTTTCCAACACGCCAGTAAGGTAAAATATTTGGGTATTACTGTATCCAATTGTTGTAACACCCTACTTAAAGATAATTACATTAATGGCATAAAAGCAATCAAAGCTGATTTGGAAACCTGGTCAAGACTTCAGTTATCTTTAATGGGCAGAATTGCTGCAGTTAAAATGAATGTCTTACCAAAACTGCTCTTTTTATTTCAATCCTTACCTATACTACCTAATTTTAAGATTATTTCAGACCTAGAAAAAAGCATACGCGTATTTATATGGCAAAAGAAAAAAGCAAGGATTAGAAATGTTTATTTACAGGACAGAACTAAAACTGGTGGCTTTGCCCTGCCCAATTTGGTGTTATATTACAAGGCTGCAACCATGACTTGGATTAAAGACTGGATTTTGATGACAAATAATAGAATACTGCAACTCGAGAGCCATGGCTTAGATAAAGGCTGGCACCATTATATATGGTATAAGGGCAATATACCTACTCTCTTTAAAAAGCATTGGATAAGGAATGCTTTAGTTAAAATATGGTTATCGATCAAAAAACAATTTTATCCCAAAGCACCATTGTGGTTATCTCCGTTGGGAGCGAATATTAGCCTTCACATAAGTGCAATCCCAAAATCTTTAACTTATAAACACCTTCTGAACGCTGACCTCTCTTTGAAACCATTAGAAAAATTAATATCAGAAGGTTATATGTTAGACTGGTGGAAGTATCAACAAATATACTCACACTTTAAAGACCTTACCAAAGAGGGGGGAATTTATGATTAATGATACTCCACTGGACAAAATAATATCCTCTGGTGACTCAAAGCTTCTTAGTAAATTTTATAGTATGTTGTTAAATGAAAAAATGATTGATACAATGGTTAAAGATACTATGATAAGATGGGCAGAAAATTTTGGTTACTCTATATGTTTAAACAAATGGGACTCACTGTGGAACACAGTTAAAATCTTCAAATCGATAGCCTTCAAGGAAAATTGTTATAAGATGTTCTATAGATGGCACTTCTGTCCACACCGTTTATCTAAGATGTATAACTACTCACCTAAATGTTGGAAATGTAAACATGATTGTGGTACCTTTTACCATATGTGGTGGACTTGTAAAGAGGCAAAGGCATACTGGATAATGGTAAAATCTTTTTTAGAAAGATATTTGAAAATTAAATTAGAGCTTAGACCAGAATTTTTTTTTATTAAATATTGTAGATATCAATATTCCCTATGACCAGAGATATGTACTTCACCATGTAATTGTTGCTGCAAAAATATTGTACGCGAAATTTTGGAAACAACCAGATGTGCCAACAGAGAGAAACTTCGATGAAAAGATAAGAGAATGTATTGAAATCGGCAGACTCTCTGGCTTTCTAAAGGGAGATTACGATGAGATTTCTCAGAAAAGATGGCAAGAAGTAACAAACCTATTAGTATTGTGATACCATTTGGTGGTTCGTTAATATGTTAAAACACTATTTTTGGCTTGATATATTCAATTTAACTTTTTAATTGTATTCCTTTCCCCCCATATCCCTCTCCCTTACTCCCCTTTCCTAAAAAAACCAATAAAATTACTTAATTAAAAAAAAAGACACTGTTGCTCTCCAAGAGACAAGGCTACCTGACTCTGGATGTGTCAAGGAGAGGAACTTTATGTTCTTCTGGCAGGGAAAACCATCAAACTAGACGAGGGAATGTGGGGTTGGCTTTGCTGTTAGAAATACTTTACTAGGTCTCATTATCCCACCTGCTGTAGGAAGTGAGAGAATCCTGTCCATGCAACTACACACTACAGCAGGGTTGGTTACACTTATCAGTGCATACGCACCAACATTATCATCTCCAGCAGAACTCGAAGACAAATTCTATGATGATCTAGCTGCCACTATCAAGAAAATCCCTGAGAAAAGACCAATAGCTATTCTTGGTGACTTTAATGCCAGGGTTGGAGCTGATTATAACTTCTGGCCCACCTGCCTAGGTCTGTTCGGCATTGGAAATATGAACGAAAATGGCCAACGCCTGCTGGAGTTTTGCTGCTATTATGGTCTCTGTGTCAGCTACACATTATTTAACACAAAGCCCCAGCACAAAGTCTCTTGGAGACATCCAAGATTGAAGCACTGGCATCAGTGCGACCTGATTCTCGTCAGGTGCTCCAGCATCTCTAGCGTTACAATCACACGCAGTTATCAGAGTGCCGACTGTGACACAGAACACTCCCTGGTGTATAGCAAAGTAAAACTGAAAACAAAGAGATTGCACCACCTGAAGAAGGAAAGAAGATCAAAAATTGATACCAGTAAGACCTATAACCAAGGAAAAGTGGAGGAATTCTCTCATGTACTCAAGGAAGCTCTTCCTGGCCCTGCTGAAGATAATGCATCTAAACGTTGGGAACATTTTAAGAATGTTGTTTATAACACTGCTTTATCAGTATTCGGCAGGGAGACTTGAAAGACAGCAGATTGGTTTGAAGCCCACTCAGAAGAGCTGATGGCAGCTATTGAGGAAAAGAGGACAGCCTTAACTGCATATAAAGCTTGTCCCAGTGAGTGCAACCTACAGGCCCTGCGAGCTGTTCGTAATAAAGTCCAGCAGACTGCCAGGAAATGTGCTAACGATTACTGGCTGCAACTGTGTTCTCGGATTCAGATGGCAGCTGATACAGGTAACATCAAGGGGATGTATGATGGAATTAAACAGGCCTTAGGGCCAATACATAAGAAAACTGCACACTTAAAGACTGTTTCAGGTGAGATCATCCAGGATCGTGAGCAGCAGATGGCACGCTGGGTGCAGCACTACTCTGAACTATATTCCATAGAAGACACAATAACTGAAGAAGTCTTAAATAATATTGAGTGCTTGTCTGTCTTGGAGGAGCTTGACAATGAACCAACACTAAAAGAACTAAATGTGGCCCTGGATTCACTTGCCTCTGGCAAGGCACCTGGCAAAAAATAACATCCCTGCTGAAGTTCAGAAGTGCTGCAAAGAGATCATTGCCACTGAACTGTACAAAATCCTCTGCCTTTGCTGGAGGGAAGGGGGGAGTACCACAGGATATGAAGGATGCTAATATTGTTACACTTTATAAGAACAAAGGTGACAGGAGCAACTGTAACAACTATCGCGGTTTCTCTCTTCTTAGTGTTGTCGGGAAGCTGTTTGAACGTGTTATACTGAAGAGGCTCCAGATACTTGCAGAGAGAGTCTACCCAGAATAACAGCGTGGCTTTCGAACCAACAGGTCCACTACTGATATGGTATTTTCCCTCAGGCAGTTGCAGGAGAAATGCAGGGAACAAGGACAGCCACTTTTTGTAGCCTTCATAGATCTTACGAAGGCATTTGATATGGTTAGTAGGGACTGACTCTTTAAAATACTCCTCCGGGTTGGATGCCCACCCAAGCTCCTTAACATCATTAGGTCTTTTCATGAGGATATGAAGGGCAATGTAGTTTTTGATGGCCTAGTGTCAGATCCCTTCGACATCCGAAGCGGAGTGAAGCAGGGCTGTGTCCTTGCGCCAACCTTGTTTGGGATCTTCTTTGCTATCATGCTGAAGTATGCTTTTGGAACTTCAACAGAGGGTATCTATCTCCGGACCAGATCAGATGGACAACTCTTCAATCTCTCTAGATTGAGAGCAAAATCTAAGGTACAGGTGAAATGTTTGCAGGATCTCCTCTTCACTGATGACGCCGCCATTACTGCTCACTCTGCCAAAGATCTCCAACAACTCATGGATCATTTTAGTAAAGCTTGCAAAGATTTTGGGCTAGAAATCAGCCTGAAAAAAACACAAATAATGGGCCAGAATGTGGACCCTCGCATTACAATTTCTGCAAAAGAACTGGAAGTTGTCCATGACTTTGTGAATCTAGGCTCAACTATCTCAGATACACTCTCACTAGAGTCTGAGCTGAATAAACGTATAGGTAAAGCAGCTACTATGTTTTCCAGACTAACAAAGAGAGTATGGCTCAATAAGAAGCTGATAGAACGTACAAAGATACAGGTCTATAAAGCTTGTGTACTGAGCACACTTTTGTATTGCAGTGAATCTTGAACCATCCATGCCCAACAGGAAAGAAAGCTTAATACCTTCCATATACACTATCTTATGCGACTATTCAACATTACCTGGCACGACAAAGTTCCAAATAGCACAGTCCTGAATCGAGCTGGAATCCCTAGCATGTACACTTTATTGAAACAGTGATGCCAACACTGGCTTGGACACGTTGTGAGAATGGATGATGGCAGGATCCCAAAAGATCTTCTATATGGAGAACTAGTGCAGGGAAAGCGCCCCAGAGGGAGACCAGAGCTGCGGTATAAGGATATCTGTAAGAGGGACCTGAAGGCCTTGGGAATGGACCTCAACAGATGGGAAACCCTGAGCTCCGATCGCACTGTTTGGAGGCAAGAGATACAGCATGGTCTACATAAATTTGAAGAGGCATTTGTCCAACAGGCAGAGGAAAAGAGGCAGGAACGGAAAGAACGAAACTCAAGGACCGGGCAAGAAACAGAATACATCTATCCCCAGTGTGGTAGAGACTGCCATTCCCGAATTGGTCTATTTAGTCATACTAGGTGTTGTTCTTAGGATCTCTACTCCAGGCATGATACCATAGTCTTTCGAGACTGAAGGATGCCAATGAATGGTACCTTGTTTAAAGGAATTAATTTGTTCCAAATGAAATTATGCTAAGCAAATTTTCCTTTATACAAATTTCCCATAGGAATGCATTGGAAACAGAGGAATCCCTAATTGCGACCATTTTTATGTTGTACGGATTCACCCCATAGGCGATTCTGTTAAGCAAATTTCCCCTATCCCCAGAACTGTTTACGTTGTACAGATTTTATGTTAGACAAACCGTTTGTTATACGAGGGTCCACTGTACATAGATGTAAGGGTAACAGCCTGTCACTTGTTAAATTAGTATAAATTAGAGCTATTTTGACCACTTGTAACATCAGGCAAAAAAGAGAGAACTCTTTTTTGCTTCCATAATTGTTACTTATATTTTATACTTGCTCTCTATAAAGCTCACATTGCTTGCCAATGAATTATGGGTGGAGAAAAAAAAAACAAGGGCTACATCCTACAAAGGAAATCAAAATGAAGCGCTTTCCACTTCAAATATTTTTGTATTATTATCATCACAACATTTGTGGAACAACTGGTTCAGTCAACCTTAATAGGAAATTGCTCCATTGGCCTGATAAAGGAAAACAACTGAGCATCAATTTTTCAGGCATATTAGTCTTGATCCAGTGAAAGTAAGTTGCTACTAGCTCACAGTGAATTCAATGAAAATAACTGAGAATCCTGTTGTTTCCAGGGAGTCACAGACACCAGGGAAATATTTTGTGCTCTTAAGTGTAGACCGAAAAGATTATGGTGAGCAATGTTTGACCGTCCAGATGTTGATGTCCCATCATCTAACTGACTTTGTCTGAGGTGTGTTGCAATCCAGTAAGATCTGGACAGCCTCAAGTTGCACATCCTTGGGTTAGATCAAGGGTCCTCAAACTATGCCCCCCCCAGGTCCTGAATCCAGCCCCTGGGACCAATTGCAGACTCACCCACCCGCTTTGAGAGCAAGCAAGCAAGCAATCTGGCCTCCATGGCTGCTTCTATTGCTGAGGTAGTTCAAAGCGGTGGGCTATATCACTTTCCCCACTCCCCATCCCACCACCCAGATGATCGGCATGGTGGCTGGTGGAGCAGTTCAAAGCAGGAGGGCCACAGCAAGGTCCCCTGCTCCACCCACCCACTGCCCAGATGGTCGGGGCGCTGGCTGCAGCCCAGTGGGGCACTTTAAAACGGGAGGGCTGCGGCAAGGTCACCTGCTTCCTCCATGGCTCAGGGCCCCACCCTTGCTCCTCCTCCACCCTGCCCACCTGCCTGCCTTGTGTGGCTGCCGCCTGTGTTATTGTAGTTGTGAGGAAGAAAGGGGGCAGGCGGAGGCAGCGCCAGCCAGCCTTCCAAGCCAGAGCAGCCACGGCAGTGGACCGATGGAGGGATGGACGTCAGGTGACCAAGGGGGAAACGGAGCTACTTCCCGCCCACCCAGCCCCCTCCAAGCTACCATCTTGCACAGTGGATGGAGGGAGGGGTGGGAGGAGGAAGCTCAGCCATGGCTGGAGGCGCAGGCTGCTGCTGCAACCACCGAGTTAGAGACCAGCGAGGAGGAGGTGGTGGCGGAGAAAGAAAAGAAGGCAAGGGAAGGCCAGCTGTGGCCCAGCCCTGGTTGCTGGGAGGCTGGCGGAGCTGACTTTGTCTCCGGTTGGTGACAGGTGGGCTGGCGAGTCAACAGAGCACCGCCGCCTGGCTAGGCTTGCCCAGTGAGTGGGCTGTGGGTGGCTTTGGGCAGGACTTCCTGCCTCCCCTCCCTTCTTCCCAGCATTCACTCCCTCCCTCCCTTGCTTGTATCGCATGAAGCCAGGCTGGGTTGGGCCAGGCCAAGAGAGGAGTCAGCTTTCCCTCCGGGGCACAGCAAGGGTGTGATGGCCAGGGTGCATGGCTGGATCCACACACAGTGGCACCAGCCTTGCTGCCCCTGCTGCGGTTGCTGCTCCTCATCCTGAGCGGCTGCCCAGGAAGCAAGGTGGGGCCCGAGTTTGCCTGGGCTGACGGCTCCTTCCCGGCGCATCAAAGAAAGGAAGGAAGGAAGGGGAGCCTCTCCAGCTGCCACCACTGCAGAAGGACAAGGAGGAAGAGGCGCAGCAGAGGCGCAGCAGAGGGATCCCAGCAGTGGCACCTTAGGGCAGGGATCCGGAGCAGAAAGCATTGCTGGGGCCCTGGAAATGCACTGATCATGGGTCCACTTGCCCCTCCCTCCCCCCTTTTTCCATGTCAGCCTTTTTTGGACTGTGGTCTGGCCCCCAGCGGTGTCTGGGGGAGCGGTGGACCGGCACACTGGTTGAAAACTTTGAGGACCCCTGGGTTAGATGAACCCACTATCAGGCAGACATCACCATAATTAGAGATGAAAGCACATTAAAGTGGCACAAGGGTGACCAAAGCAATTTTCTTGATGTGAGATCAGATGTGAAGAGAATCGTCAAAGAAAGGAAGCTAATCTGCCTACTCCTGGAGGCAAAAAAATATCCTTCCGGGACACACAGACATTTTCATTAGTTAAGGATTTTCCTCTTCTGGTCAATGGTCTGTAATTCAATTCTGCCATAAGACAACCGGAATGTGTTTCATATAGAAAGCATAGAGAGTCCCCCCCCCCACGCACACACCTTTCTTGTATTCTGTGTTCCAAACACAACCAAAGACGTGTGCGTTTGAGGAGCAGGGGGAAACAACTGTTTATTTGCTGCAGAAGCATTTAAATTACAGAGATGTCACTCATTCATTTCTTACCTGGCGGTAGCTAGATGTAAAAGCTCCCAAGTAAGCCACTATGCCCGATGAAATGAGGATGTCGCCTGTCAGGTTGACATACTGCCTCCCTAGCTCCAACGCCGTCTGGCTCCAGCGCGTTTTCTCGCCTCCAAGGCCACCAAGTAATTTCTCTGCTCGGTCCAGCTTTTTGCTGCAGAGATCAACCTGAAAATCAAAATCTGAACTTTAGGCAAAGCTGTCACATTCACGGCAACTTCCAATTGTTACCTTCTTTCTTTTCAATGCTTCCGGGAAGGACTATAAATGCATTGGTTTTGGTGGATGGTATTATTTTTTCAATAAAACAAGCGGCCTTTGGATTTGACATCCTTAAGCCTCTAAGGGGGAGGGAGAAGGGAGGGAGAAACTGAGCATGACAGATGATTGTGGTGGACTAACAGCAAGGTCTATGGCATTTCCATTTTTCTTTTCTTTCAAAATAAATTATTGCCCGGGGTTGAAAATGTGGAATTGATAATATACTTTTATATAATACAGGAAATAGCAGCATCTGAAGAAGCAATGCGTATCTTGTAAGATATGAACACTGATTTAGGAAAGTCACCTTCACAAGGATACGGGGGTTACTTTCACAAGGATATGGGTAGCTAACAGAAGCCTTTATACAGTGGAACCTTGACTCACGTCATTAATCTGTTCCAGTGGTCTAGACTTAAGTCAAACATGACTTAAGTCAAACGAACGTTTCCCATAGAAAGTAATGGGAAAGTGGATTAATCCGTTCTAGATGATGAAAAAGACGCCCGAAAACAGCAATTTAACACAAATTTGACTAGGATAGGAGATTCCTTCTGGGGATGTAAATGAAATGTCTCTTCAAAGAGAGGAGGAGGCAGTGGAATTATAGTTCACAAGTTGTATGCCTCCACTTTTTAATGTTCATAGCAACAATGTCTAACATTTAAGTTTTACTGATTTTTAACCTGACGTTCCAAGTTATGAACAACTCTATGCTTACCATTAGAGTCCCACAACTTTACAGCTCCCCAACTAAAATGCTTCCATTGTGGACCAGACTTCTGCAGCCAGATTTTTTACAAGACTGAGCCGACTGTCTAACCAGCGAGGCCAGCCCTGAGCTCCCGGCCCTTCTTCTCCTCCAGCAGCAGTGGCGTCCTCGGTGAGGCCGAGGACCAGCTCCAGGTGCTCTGAGCTGGCCTCGCCGAAGCCGCCGCTGCCGGAGGAGGGGAAGAAGGCAGGAGCAGTTTGGAGGCGGCAGCCACGATGCTGGGTTGTGGCTGCCACCCAATTCCGGTGCCTTGCGTCGAGGCTCCGAGATGTAAGTCAAAGCCTGCGACTCAAGTCAAACAGGCCCCTTCTTGCTGCAAGTCAAATATGATGCAAGTCAAGCAGTATGTAAGTCAAGGTTCCACTGTACTGGGTTTTCTGGCCAGCATGTATTTTCAAGGAAATCATGTGCCATCAAGTAAATTCTGACGTATGGCAACCCATTACAGGGTTTTTGCAGCTAGGTGTGAATTGATCCATAAACATTGTAGCGACCTACTGAGGAAGATGAGCCACCTAGAAAGAGGCCAGAGCACATTTTCAGACATTTCACAATTCTCCTTTCCACTTGTTCCTTCAATTCAGCAAGAATAATTGAGATTCAGAGACCAAAGCCAAGCCTCCCATTCCTTCGGAATCAGGTTATAAAGTCACAATCAGACAAAGGGAATTGCTGTTTCAAAATTGCAATCTCCTGTTGTTGTTTTTAAATTGCAAATGACTGCATGGGCTCCTATTTTAGTGTTGTCGGACAAAGGGAGGCACGCTGGGGGCTGGGGGATCGATCAGGTAATAAGAACTAGGGCCAGGCAGTTGTTGCCTGTCCCCCGTTTTGATCCTGCAGTCCACCACCACTTGTCAGGAAGCCATTATGTCCCTCCCTCCAACCTGACCTGTCTGCTCATCAATGCCAGGTCGGTCCATAATAAAATCCCCATCTTATATGATCACATCTTGGACGGGTGGGCCGACCTGTCTTGTTTTACTGAAACCTGGGTGTGTCCAGGGCTGGAAAGCCTGCACCTATTGGTGGGTCAGCGAGATAGATTTAATATTGTGGTGGGGTACCATGCTCTCCACGCCCCGCACAATCCCTGACAGAGCTAACCAGTTCATTGCGGCGGCATTGTTGAGATCCCCCCGCCTATTGGTGGTGGTGGTGGGGATTTCAACGGTGCATGCCAGGGGTGGACATTCTGGAGTGGCTCTGGATTTCATGGAGTCCATGGCCTCTATGAATCTTTGACTCACAGGGCTGTATCTGTTTTTTTCCTCCACATTGGCGGATTTTAATCTGAGGGTTGGGGATATTTCTCCTCAGCCCATGTCATGGTCAGACCATCACCTGCTGACCTTTTCCCTGTCAATCGCTGCCCCACCTCTCAGGGAGCCCTTGGTTTTGGCACGCCCCCGAAGGCTTCTGGACCCTGGTCAGGTTTTGGAGGCCTTTGGAGGTTTACCGGACGGTCTGGCTGACGATCAGGTTGATGCCCTGGTGGAAAAATGGTATGACGATGCCACCTGTGCAATTGACTGGATCACCCCCAAGCGTCTCCTTCCATGTGGAGCTCGTGCCTCGCAGTGGTTCACAGATGAGCTGCAGGCAATGAAGCAGGAGCAAAGGAGACTCGAGAGCAGATGGAGGAAGGACCAGTTGGAAATTAATCAGGCTGCAGTTCGTCTGCTGACCAGGCACTACATTTGTCCGATCAGGGAGGCTAAACGATCCTATGCCTCCCTGAGAATTGATGTGGCCTCAAACTGCCAGGTGGAACTGTTCCCGGTGGTTCGAGACCTCACCAATCCTGGTCAGTTTGTGCTTCCTCCTCGTGATTTTACCAGTGAGTCTTTTGCAGCCTTTTTAGGATCTAAAATTGAGGCCATCCAAATCGGTCTGGACTCAGGTTGTACTGACCTATCCCCAAGTACCTTGAGTGCCGCACCCCCTTAGTCTCCTTGGCTGGTTGAGTTTGGGACTGGCATATTGCAGGCCGGCGGCTTCTCCTTTCAAGCCTTGCCTGTCTTGGCTTATTAAAACTGCCGGAGGGAGCATGCCTGAGTGGGTTTCAATGATTGCCACCCCCTCCTTCAGAGAAGGGATCTTTCCCTCTCATCTGAAGGAGACAGTGGTGAAGCCCACTATGAAGAGACTTGTCTTGGCTTCGGACGATTTGTCTAACTATCATCCAATAGCCAATGTTCCTTTCCTGGGCAAGCTGATCGAGAGGGTTGCTGCTGTTTGGCTCCAGTCTTTCCTGGAGGAGGATCGTGTCCTGGATCCATTTCAGTCCAGATTCAGGCCGTGTCAGGGAACCAACACTGCCCTGGTTGTGCTGCAAGATGACCTCCTCAAGGGGGCCAACAGAGGTTGCTCTACCCTGTTGGTCCTTCTTGATCTGTCAGAGGCCTTTGATAATGTCGCCCATGGTATCTTGCTGGGTAGGCTTGCTGAAGTAGGGATCAGAGGTCCAGCTTTGAGCTGGCTCTGGTCCTTCCTTGGGGGCCATGTCCATTATGTTAAGCTCGGGAAAGAATTGTCGGCCCCTTGGACACTGCCTTATGGGGTGTCCCAGGGGTAGGCAATCTCCCCAATGCTATTTAACATCTATATGAGGCTGCTGGCTGAGGTCATTAGGGGATTTTGAGTCTGCTGTCATCAGTACACTGATGATACACAGCTCTATCTCTCCTTTACCACCTCTGCAATGGAGGCAGTGCAGACCCTCAACCGCTGCCTGGATGCGGTCATGGAATAGACCAGGATTAACAGGCTCAGACTGAATCCTGAAAAGACCGAAGTT
>JAHTLZ010003126.1:0-39086 GCA_023846285.1 Phrynocephalus versicolor | reverse complement strand
TTAATGCCTGGTGACCTTCTCTAAGAGAGTCCTTATTTCCTTTATTTTCATTTTCTCACATACGCATGGCTATAATGACAAACAAGCGAGGTCCAGATCCAGATTGCACAACTTTATTTTCTTCTCCAACCCAACATTTGGATTTTCCTGGATTCTTTTTCCTGCACACTGCCCCCGATTGTCAACTATTTGTTCTACGGAAAAGGGAGCCATGTGTCTTTCTATCTCAATCTTTATATCAAAGAATTTTAAACAGCTAGAAACATAATGAGCTTAAACTAGAGGACTGGTGAAAGATTAGGAGTAAATATAACATTTTAGAATTAGTTAACTAGGGCTTATTTTGCATAACTATAATTTAATCTGATATTTTAATCCAGACTGTTCTGTATTACACTTTTCAATTCACTGTGTTAGAGGTTCACTGATTTTCATCTTCTTTACACTTGCCATCATTTTATGCATTTCATACCGTTTATCTGCTGTGATTTAAATAAATCAAATTAATTGAACAACCTCAGATAATCTCTGGTTACACCTTCTTGCCCACAGGGACAGTTATAAAAAAAATCATTTTTCAGTCATAAAAACTCATTTCAATTGGTACTATTTTACCCTGACTTTTTAATGGTCTCAGGATCATAGAATAAGTGAGTTGGGAGGGGCCTATAAGGCCATTACTCAAGAGCCCCATGGCGCAGTGGTTAAATGCCTGTACGGCAGATAAAACTGTGCTCACAACCTGGGGTTCAATCCCAGGTAGCACGCTCAAGGTTCACTCAGCCTTCCATCCTTCTGAGGTCAGTAAAATGAGTACCCAGCTTACCGGGGGGATGTGTAGCCTGCATTACTGTAATTAAAACTGTAAACCGTCCAGAGACTACTCGAAGTGGTATGGGGTGGTATATAAGCAGAACACTTGCTTTGCTTTGTTCTGCCATCAATGCAGGAATCTAAAACAAAGATCTAACCGATAGTTGTCCAATTTTCTTTTGAATGCCTCCACATTTGCATGATGAGCTAAGAAACCCTGTACAGCACTTTAAACCCAATTAACTCTTTGTTGAATACAATGCGCAATTAAATTTCCTAATCAACACTTAGGGCTGCAGAGCTGGAAGGGACCCAATGGATCGACAAGTCCAGTCCCTGCCAGGAGGAGGCACAGTGGCTCTGCAGCCTAAACTACTGAGCTATCCAGCAATAAGTACGTATGAAAGGGAAAGTGGATGCAAAATCATCATGGAAGCACAGGTAAAAAATATTTGTTAGCAACTAGATTGCTAATAGGGGCAAAAATCTTTCTCTTCATATAAGATTCCCTTTTATTGCTGCCTAGATGCCCTAAGCACATCCGATCTCAGCCTGATTTCGGAAGCTAAGCGGGGTCGGCCCTGGTTAGTACAGTGGACCCTTGTATAACAAATGGTTTGTATAACACAAAATCTGTACAACATAAAAAATTACGGAGATAGGGGAAATTTGCTTAACAGAATTGCCTATGGAGCGAATCCGTACAACATAAAAATGGTCATGATTAGGGATTACTCTGTTTTCAATGCATTCCTATGGGAAATTTGTATAAAGGAAAATTTGCTTAACAGAATTTCATTTGGAATGAATTAATTCCTTTATACAAGGTACCACTGTACTTGGATGGGAGACCACCAGGGAATACCAGGTGCTGCAGGCGCCTGGAGTAGGGACTGGCAAGCCACTCCAGTATTTCTGCCAAGAAAACTCCAAAGACGTGGAGTCACAAAGGGTCAGTCACGACTGTAAGGATACAACACAAGATTCCCTTTAGTGACTGGCTGCCTCTAATGGATTACTGCCTTGAATGTGTTTTGGTATTGCTTACTTTTTTCAATATTTGATACCTATTTGTATACTCAGTGCTGGGTTAACATTAAATAATGTCTTTTCGATATGCAATCTGTTGGGTCCTGTCCATCCATCTATCTATGCAAAAGTCTAAAATCAATTACTACAGTATATCCACTAAATCAATTACTGAATAGTAAATCAGCATGCATGATTCAATAGGCCTAACCTATTTTGCAAATTATCTGGATAGGATGCTCTCCACGTGCTGTAAGTAAGCCTCCCTAACATAAAACTGGTGAAACTCTTTTTGAAACAATGGTCAGAATCAGCTGGCAATTTAAGCCTGCTTAAGTGAACTGGCATTAAGACACAGCAGTTCATTCTTGAGAGGCTAGCTGCATTCCTGCACTCATGCAGTGAGATCCTGGTAATTGTGCATCTATAGGCTGCTGGCAGTAAAAACAAGAACAAACCAGCATTTACTAACAACACAGAAACAGATAAAAACAGAGTGACAAACAACATTAATGTCTGAAAGATACGATGAAAGCAACTCTGGACAAAATATATATTTGTTTTTGAAGTTATCAAGACTGCAATTTGTTGAACTGAAGTACAGTCTTTCAAGAAGACCATACAAAAGAACTGGCCACTGGAACTACCTATATAAGCCTTTTAGCATCCTTTCCTTTTATTTATTTATTTAAAATTGTACTCTTTGTTGGTTATTTCACATGTTCTCGGTTAACTAGCAATCAAAATAATAATATATACATTTTAAACTCCTCTGAAGAAGAAATGAATGAAATCCATAAATTAAAAATGATTCCGTGGCTGAAAAAAAATTGAACAATTACCCTTCAATCAATATTTATTTGTTTTAAAGTGCACATTAAAATTTGTTCCATAATAAAAATTATGAGTGTATAATTTCAGAACAGCAAGGACAGTGAGAAAGCACAGTGAGGAAGCAAAGTATAACAGAATATACTGACATGGCTATTCATTCATTGAAGATTATAGCTCAAATACTACTGTTCAGCACTGCCTATGGAAAAGCTTTTTGCAATACATTAAGAATTCCTTCATACCAAGACCTATTTTTAGATCTTAGAAAAAACCTTCAGCAGAGCTTCTGAAATGCATAGATGAAAGCGGAGAGGAAATCCCGGTGAAATGACTCACAGCTGAATTCAGATGACATCACAACACACTAACTTGTACTGACAGAATGAATGACTACCTGGGAGAAAAAGGATCTGTAAAAACATTTACTGAGAAACTGGTTTTCTGGTTTTCTCACTCCTTGCAATAGTTAGTGCTTTTAGTTATTTCGTGAATTGTTTTTTAATTTGATCTCTATCCTTTCACTTGCTCTTTTGATTAAAACGGCAGTAACATGGATTTTTAAAAATCACTCTTTACAGATAGTAAATATGGATCTGACTAGGACTTAGATAACAAAATATAACCAGTGGCTATCTCAAAGCAAACAAGCAGTAGTTCACAAATGGGTGTGTTGCACGAAAGGAGAGCATGTGAAAGGCCTCTCTATCGTGCCAAACAGTGTTGTGCTAGTTCACCTTGGCTAACATCCTGTTGTTTAGTACTGTATAGTACAGCGATGGCAAACCTTTTAGAGACCAAGTGCCCAAACTGCAGTTCAAAACCCACTAATTATTTTTTTTTTGCAAAGTGCCAATACAGCAATTTAACCTGTATACAGGTGGCTATGAAGGGGTGATGTTGGGTGCCCACAGAAAGGGCTCTGACTGCCACCTTTGGCACCCGTGCCATAGGTTCGCCATCACTGGTATAGTAAGTCACAAATCAAATTAAGACCCACTAAATCAATAGACCGCGTGGAACTGTTGATCCTTCAATACCCCAGTGATGCAATGAGCCCACTCCTGTTATGACTTACTAGGCTAAGTAACAAGATTTCAGCCCTCCTTTTCAATGCTGAACAGATCTAATCTGACCCAGAATGAGGACCAGGAATGTACAAACCTGTCCTACACAACAAAAATAAGGTGATATGTTCAGTGAAATTAGTAAGTTCTGTGGAATATACATACCCTGGTTAGAATAGACTGTACTGTGATGGGACAGATAAGGCCTACTCTTCAATTAAGATCGGTGGTTCCCAAAGTTGGGTAACCCAGGACTGCAACTCCCCGAAGCCTTCAACACCAGCAGTGTTGGCTGGGGTTTCTGGGAAATGTAATCCAAAATGTAAACACCTGGGTTACTTAAGGTTGGGAATCACTTACATAAGATGAATAGAACTAAAATGGAAGACTAAAATGGAAGACTAAAATGGAAGACTAAAATGGAAGGAATCAAGCCACATCTGTTGCTTAACCCAGGCATTTCCATGTCAAGAAATATTTCAAGACTTCAATGGCAGAGCTTTTGCTAGTGCTAGTCATGAAAATTAGTCTATTTTTATAGATTTCTAGACACCTTTTGTCTAATATGCTCCAACTGCTTAAATATGGTGTTAAGTGGGATGGCCCTTGTAATCTCAGTAACAAAATTATCGTGGACAACACTAAAACCTGTCAGGTTCCCTAAGATGATACACCTCTTATTTCAAAGCCTTTAACTACCCTCTTAGTTTTCATCACTAAGGCAACAAAGACAAAATTAAGCAGCACAAGAAAACCAGCTAAACGGTCAGTTCCAGAGCTTACCAAGTTGCATTCATTGCTTGAGAGGGAGAACTACCATTTAAATTCTTAATCAAAAGCAGACTAAAGATGTGCTTTGATTCACAAGCACCTTCATATGCTATGACGTATAGCATATATTGACAAGGTTCCCTATAGGTTTATCAAAGGACACTAAAAAAAATCCCCTTCTTGTTTTGACAGTGATGCTAATTCATGTCACCATGCATTTAGGTTGCAGTGCAGAAGCCTGACAACTGTGTCAATTCTCGGTTTCTTGAATTTTTGCCCCATACATGGCAAGTATTCAGTAAGAATATGTAACAAGATGCTGTGCCAATCCCTAACGTTGAAAGGTGTTCAACACTAAAAATAGTGTTGTTTCTTCTGCCAGGCTAACATAGTGCTCTACCAAATTAAACAGAATTACAGTGGTACCCTGGGTTACACTGTTGATCAATTCCCTGTGACACTTTGTAACCTGGAAATTATGAATCTGAATGGGGTGCAATGCATCCTGGGAAATGAAGTCTTTTGGGAAGAAATGCGCAAACTGTTCTTTGTGTAAAACATGTGTAAACCGGGGTTTTTACATTAAGAAATGCGTATATGGACGCACTGTTTCCAAAGGACTTTGTAATAGAACCCAGAAATTACATAACCTGGGTTGTTTGTAACCCGGGTTACCACTGTAGTTTAGTTATAATACCTTGCTTCTAAAGAATCTAAATTTTAGAATGATGGCATCAGTGAATCATTCCAAGACCTTCAAATCACATAGTCTTGAGAAAAGAAGACTGAGAGGAGACAGGATAGCACTTGTCAAATACGTAAAAGGCTGTCATTCAGAGGAGGGGCAGGATCTCTTCTCTATCATCTCCGAGTGCAGGACACACAACAATAGGATCCACTTACAGGAAGCAAGATTTCAGTTGAATATAAAGGAAAACTTCCTGACTGTTAAAGCAGTACAGCAATGGAACCAATTACCTCAAGAGCTCGTGAGTGCTTCAACACTGAAGTATTCAAGAGTAACTCAGACAACCACATGGAAGATATCTTTGATTTGTATTCCTGCACCAAGCAGGGGGTTGGATTCAATTACAAGCCCTTCCAACTACATTATTTTTTGATTCCAAGGATTGGAATATAGATCACCCTCTCTCAATTGGAGTAGTACATACAGCATTATTCCCTGCGTCTCACCAGTCACTAATATTTAGCTTAAAAGCCCTTCTTTCCTTCTAATTCTATTTGAAATCTAAATGATTGAAAATGAATCTGTTGTACAGATCATCAATTTATTTATTTATTTATTTTTATCCCACCTTTCTCCCAAGATGGAGCCAAGACAGCTTAAACCATTAATAGATTAAGAGGCAGTATTAAAAGCTGAAAGCAGTAAGTATATAAATATTTAAAACGTTCAAACAGATACTGCTACTATAACAGAATATACAAAAGCAACACCAGAAATGAATTCAAAGCAGTAAGGCACAACCATTCATTTAAACCCCCCACTCAAGGCAGCCAGTCATTAAAGGAAAACTTGGTCTGCAGAGAAAGGTCTTCATCCTTTCCTGCAGAAGGACAGTGAAGATATGGCCATCACGACCTGCTGTGGGAGGGAGTTCCAAAGGCAGGGAGCCACAACAGAGAAGGCCCTCTTCTAAATCCCAAACAAATGCATCTGTATGGGTGGTGGGACTGAAAGGCTCTCCTGATGAGCTTGACGGGCTAGTAAAGGGAGGTGTGGTCCTTGACGTACCTTGGACCCAAATCATTCAGGGCTTTATAGGTTAAAAGTAGCAATCTGAATTGTGTCCCAAAATGGACCAATTGCCATTGGAGGGCTTTGAGATTCCCTGAGGCCAGCCGTAGTTAATAATCTAACCCCACTAAAGTTTCCAAACTAAAACCTTTGTAACTCAGCCTTGGAAAATTTTAAGATTTACTGTATTTCCCATTTTCCATTTAGAATGATGAAGCATCATGAAACCAAACCCTCACATGAGTATATCATTACTTTTTTTAAAACTCAAAAACAATTTTTCTCATATGCCATATTTCCATTTTACGAATTTAAGAGATTCTAATCCAACTTACCTGAACCAAAAATATAATAAGAAAATAAAAGTTGGCTACTCTTCTAAACTGCTCAAATAAATTCTTGGGAACAAAATTCCATACAGTATACTGCAAAAGAAACAACATAATTAGAGCTGCTTGATACATGTTAGTTAAAACACAATGGCCAAAATCCTACTGAGGTTTTACACAAGAGTAACACACTTCACATGAATCCAACTGGCCAATTCCTTCAATTGCCTAATTAATGAATCAGTGAAGGCATTTGGTTATACAACTCAATGTACAACAACAAACGCTCATCTTAACGTGCAGCAATGCAACAGCAAGATTTAGATAGCTGCATTCCACTTGTGTAAAAACCAAATAGCATTTTGGCCAATAATTCTTCAACAACATTCCCCTCCACCTTTGTAATAAAATGGATACATTTGTAAATTTTTAAAGAATAACCTTATTGTCAAAATATTTCTGTTCCCTAAACACACAGCATGTTAAGAAAAACAATGTGAAAAAGTCATAAAGCAAGGCAACAATTGTAATTCATATCTCACTTCTGGTCACCTGTCCTAGAGTCTAAGAGACAGTCTCTTTATTTTGCTTATTAATGGCGGTGAATCAAATATAACGGTATGTTAAGAGCTTCATCTCTTCATTTCTTAAGCCAGAATAGGGAACCTGATCCTCTCAAATCATCCTTTACTACAAGGAGATACTAACTACAGCTCGTAAGAGTCAAACATCTAACATTTTGAGGTGAGTAGGTTTCCAAACACTATGTAAGCCATTTGACAACAGGTGTGGAGCTAGAATAATGTCACATAAGGCAAAGTCACTAAATTAAGAAGTTTGAGCTACTAATTATTTGCCATTCTTCAGCATTCATTGCCACTAGTTGGAGTAGAGGAGCTTTAGCTTGTTATCCATTCCTATTATAGTTTACATTTGCTTCCAAGCAGAAACAGAAAAACAAGGTGGAGACACAAAATGTGCAATCTAGAGCAGGCATGTCCAAACTTCGGCCCTCCTTTTTTTTTTTGGACCACAACTCTCAGTATTCTAAGCTTAGATTGCCAATGACAAAAGACTGAGAGTGTTGCGGTCCAAAACATCTGGAGGGCCGAAGTTTGGACTTGCCTGATCTAGAGGATGGCATACATTTTTGTTTAATGCCAGGAACGGCAGTTTCTAGAGGTCTGGGACTGTATCTCTCTCCTGCTCAGCATCTCAGAAAGCTGCATTTGCTCCCCCAATAATTATAATCTTAAGAGCTTGCAGAGGTGGAAGGGACTCTATAGATCAGTGATGGTGAACCTTTTAAAGACCAAGTGCCCAAACTGTGATTCAAAACCCATTCATTTTTTCGCAAAGTGCCAATACAGCCATTTAACCTGAATACAGGTGGCTGTGAAGGGGCAATGGCGGGTGCCCATAGAAAGGGCTCCAAGGGCCACCTTTGGCACCTGTGCCAAAGGCTCGCCAGCACTGCTATAGAATAAGATCATCAATTCCATCCCCTGTCAGAGCCACTCAGTTGAGAACTGAACGCCCAACCTTTGGCTCCAGACCAAGATGTTTTATACCACTGGCTATCTAGTAGTTCATGCTCCTTAATTTTCTATTTCACATGGTCCATAAATAAACCCTTCTAAGGACCGTGATGCACCATTTTGCCACCCTTTGGGCATTTACACGGCGACTGTTTAACAAAATAAGTGACTTTATGAAGCCTGTAGATCACACTTTGCCCATCCTTCTTTTAATGGATGAACTGGAAGAAGAAACGGCAGTCTGTATTAATAAACCATTTACCCTAAGTTAGCATATATTTTAAAGAAGTATGCCTTCTATTCAATTCCTTTTCAAGGACCTGCTAGTTCAATGTCAAAACAAGCTTGCTAGATTGGTGGCAGCATAGTCAAACTATAAAATAGAACTTAAGATGAATGAATGATAACAAACTGAACAAGCTGTCAATAAAGACCAAACAAATGTTACATTAATATATAGACATTGGCATTAAATGAGAATACTATAACAGTTCATTCAGAAGATTTTCTATTTAAATGAAATGTTTGAAACCAATTGTGATACAATACAAACTGTCTGCAAACAATGCACTTGAATGACCTAGTAGACTGTATATTATCCCTCAGGGAAAGGTGGGGTAAAAATACTCTAAAATAGATAGATAGATAGATAGATAGATAGATAGATAGATAGATAGATAGATAGATAGATAGATAGATAGATAGATAGATAGATAGATAGATAGATGATATGGTTTAGTATGCACTTTAAGTCTGAGTGGGTTTCTACTGACTATTTTATATTTTCCTGTCAAGGTGTGTTGAATCAAAATCTAACTGTGCCAGGCATACTTGAGAAAGTAAATATGTACACACTAAGATTATTCTCACCTTAGAAGAAATTATTCTGTTCTCTGCAAACTTCTGAGGAACGTAATGGCCATGCTGAGGAAAGCGGTTTGCAATATAAATTGTTCGGTTATCACTTTGATGAGGTGGGTCAAAACCCTGAAAGAGAAAAACAAGATGGTAAGTTAACTAATAATGATACATGATTTCTACAGTTGTTTTTGCACACATGAAGCCACATTCAGTTACCATTTCATCCTCACAGAATACAGACAAGTAAGAATAGGTTGTAACTCTGTTTGCTGAAGGGCTTTGAAGTCAGTTTTCAGATATATAAGGGCAAAATTACTTGTACAGTATTGCCCTTTTAAAACTCCAGCATTTTAAAGAGTGAACGCCCATGTCCTAATTAAAAAAACAAAAACAAAACAAAAACTGCTGTACTGGGCATAATGAAGAACAGAATTGGAAATATCTAATGATTTAAAACAAAAATTAAAAACCATGATAATTACAGGATTCCCGATGTACAACAGCTCCTTCCCTCCAAAATTCTCTGCTTTTGCAATGACTTGGGTAGTAATTAATATGCTCTCCTGGCAGCTAAAATGCACTTTCAGAACCACTGTGACTGGTTCTATCTTGCTACCAAGTGACCTCGCTGCCAGATGGGCGTTACAGAAATCCAATAAATAAATAAAGATAGATAACTGCTAGACAGTGAAGGCTGCACTGGGGCATCCATCAGACAAGCTAGTGACAGGAGGTATGGTAGAGAAGTGAAAAAAAAGACTGTTCACGAACGACTGTGAGGTATGAAGAATATCCAGGAACCAAACCTCTACCTTAACATTGTGCCTCATGTGAAAATTGAGTTTGTCTTGCTTTGTAACCCCCATCAGGGAGCAAATTAAGTTGCAAGTGTGGTGGCCTGCTGTAATTGTATACTTTTAACCTGTAGAGTGTGCCCTAAGAGTTTTTCCAAGTGTCACAAAATGCCCAACAATCATAGGAGAATAGCATCTACAGGCAATTCAAGCAAAAAATGAACGTTTTTCTGCTAAAGCACATAAAAGGAGCCTAAAATAATGACGATGATGATGATGATGATGCATCAGTGCAAATGTGTAAATACAGACTGCAAGGCAGAAGGCCTATTACTGTAATGAAGAAAATGACACAAGAAGGAACAATAGGTTTCAAAAAAATGTGAAGTGGAACTTCATCATGGAAGCTTGATACATTCCACGGCCCTGGATCTGGTACTCTAAAATGAAAGCATCATGCATTCCCTAGCTTAATATTCTTCATGTGTATCTTTCCAGAAAGGGCTAATAATAGCAGATGGGGATTTATATGGGAGAGAGGAGAGCACCCCTCCTTTTTTTTGTCCATCTCAGCCCCTTCCTTTTCTCCCACAAACCCAAATATCCCTCTCAGTCTGTACAGAGAGGAAACTGTACAGACACTTGTCTTCTAATGCAGTGGTTCTCAACATCAAGCAATCCACATGTCTTTGGACCACAATTTCTAGGAGCCTTCACCACCAGCTGTGCAGACTGAACTTTCTGGGAGTCTAAGAAATCCTGGGTTACCTAAGCTGGGGAAATATTGTTGTACCACCACCACCCCCATTCAGAGCCTCTTGCAAAACTACTTGTTACTCAGAGAAAAAAACACACTTCCTACAATCCAACTTCCTTCCTTCTTCTGTTGCTGCTTTCAGACTTTGAAACTCCCTCCCGCTGGAGGCCAGGACTGCCCCATCTCTGCTGTCTTTCTGGAATCAGGCAAAGACTTTCCTCTTCAGACAGGCTTTCCCTGAAAGATATATTACCTACTATGTGCCTTTTAGATGGATAACCTTGCATAAACACCAGAGTTTTCCATGTCAGTTTCCACCCCTCATAATGTATTTTTTTCCTTTTTGCCTGCTCTTTGTAGCTTTAATGTTTACCTCTGAATGTTGTAAGATGCCTCTTCTAGTTCCCACATTATTGTAAGCCGCCTTGGGTCCTTTTCCAAGGAGAAAGACGGGGTAAAAATAATCAAAATATTCAAAATAAATAAATGAATAAATAAATCCTCTGGTGTGACATACTCCAGAATAATGGTACTTGCACTGCAAAAGATTTGATGGCTTGTAAAGACATACTCCTACCTGATCCTGAGTAAAATACTGGGAATTCTCATGGCTTCACGAACTCATGAGAGCACAAAACCAAAAGTACACTGGTTCTTACTGTACCTGCAAGTAAGAACTCACCAACTTCCTACGTGTTGCTACCCAACTCATTTGGGCAAGACTGTGTTAAGGTCATCACGAGAGGACCTTCTCTGCATCCCGCCACCCTCACAGGTACGTCTTGTAGGAACCCATGAAAGGGCCTTCTCAACTGTTGCGCCCAGACTCTGGAACAGGGCTGTGGAATCGGAGTCGGAGTCGAGGAGTCGGAGGAAATTTTGGGTACCTGGAGTCGAAGTCGGAGTCGGCAAACAATGCACCGACTCCTACTAAATTTATGATGTTTTTTACCCTGTACATAAATTTCTTCCTGTAGGGAAATGCTATCTGTAAGCAGCTTTTAAGTATATCTTACAAGCTGCACAGTCTCACAGTGCCCCTGAGAAGAAGGGAACGGTAAACCAGTTCTGAATATTCTATTCCCAGAAAATCCTGGAAGGTTTGCCATAAATCCAAATCTGTATGACAGCACATAAATATTAATTTGTCTTAAATTAATTTTAGGTGCTGTGCCTCACTTCTTGTCGTTAAAAGAGATATACAGATGAGAAGAGCCAAAACACTTGAAGCTCTTGGCAACTACATTAGTATCTTGGTTTAAGAGTAACTTGGCATAAGAGCATGTTGCAAGACAAGCAAACATTTCTTCTAAAATTTTGCCTTGATCAACAAGCAATGCCTTGATATACAAGCACTGAAGCAGGTTACATGATCACAAGTAGAGATGGGCACGACTTAGTGAAATTTCCGTTTCCGTTTTTCGTTTTCATTACGTAACGAAACGAAAACCGAAAAACGGCTCAAAACTGGAACGAAAACGGAAATGAAACGACTAATTTTGAGCCAATTTTCGTTTTTCGTTACTGGAAAAGCACTTAATGGAGCTAAATGGGAAGAAACGGAAATTTTTTTCATTTTCGTTATGTAACGAAATGAAACGAAAACGAAAAATTTTGAAAATTAGCTCACGAAAACGGAAACGAGCCAAAACAGACCCCTAGATGAAAACGAAAACGAAAACTTTTTCTGAGTCGTGCCCATCTCTAATCACAAGTGAGCCATGGTGACTCTCCCTCCCTGTCCTTGCTGGACTGTGGGTGATTATCTGGAAAGTTCCATCTCAGGCAGCCAGTCCAAATTTATATAGGGCTACAAATTGCACTGTACAGTAACCTCCTGCCTATTGCGGGGGTTAGGGACCCACCCGACCCCCGATGACTGAAAATCCGTGGTATGCGTATAAAATACATTCACATATTAATACAGAGGAGTCGGAGTCGGGGAGTCGGAGTCGGAAGTACAAAAAAACTTAGGAGTCAGAGTTGGAGTAGGAACATTTATCTACCAACTCCACAGCCCTGCACTGGAACTCCCTCCCACTAGAGGCCAGAAATGGCCTCATTTCTGTTGTCCTTCTAGAAACAGGCAAGGACCTTTCTCTCCAGGCAAGCTTTCACTGAATGATGGACTCCCATGTGTATTTCATATGAATCTATAGGTTCACCTAGACTTTGTGTTTATAACTACTTATAACCTTATAGATTTAATGTACAGTGGAACCTTGACTTACGTCATTAATCCGTTCCAGTGGTCTAGACTTAAGTCAAACATGACTTAAGTCAAACAAACATTTCCCATAGAAAGTAATGGGAAAGCGGATTAATCCATTCTAGATGATGAAAAAGACCCCTGAAAACAGCAATTTAACACAAATTTGACTGGGATAGGAGATTCCTTCTGGGGATGTAAATGAAATGTCTCTTCAAAGAGAGGAGGAGGCAGGGGAATTATAGTCCACAAGTTATATGCCTCCACTTTTTAATGTTCATATCATAGCAACAATGTCTAACATTTAAGTTTTACTGATTTTTAACCTGACATTCCAAGTTCTGAACAACTCTATGCTTACCATTAGAGTCCCACAACTTTACAGCTCCCCACCTATTCCTCCAGCAGCAGCGGCGGCTTCGGTGAGGCCGAGGACCAGCTCCAGGTGCTCTGAGCTGGCCTCGCCGAAGCCGCCGCTGCCAGAGGAGGGGAAGAAGGCAGGAGCAGTTTGGACGCGGCAGCCGCGATGCTGGGTTGTGGCTGCTGCCCAATTCCGGTGCCTTGCGTCGGGGCTCCGAGATGTAAGTCAAAGCCTGCGACTCAAGTCAAACAGGCCCCTTCTTGCTGCAAGTCAAATATGATGTAAGTCAAGCAGTATGTAAGTCAAGGTTCCACTGTAATGTTGTCTATTAATGCTGTAAGATGTCCCTCAATTCTTTGTTCTCAAATACTTGAACATGTCTTAATTGTATTGGACTGTATATTATCCCTCATTGCTATAAGCCACCTTGGGTCCTTTTCCAAGGAGAAAGGCAGGGTAAAAATAAATAAATAAATAAATAAATAAATAAATAAATAAATAAATAAATAAATATGCAAGATGCAGAGTCTTATTTTTCAAATCTACTCCTATATTAAATGTCTAATCCAGTGATGGTGAACCTTTTAGAGACGAAGTGACCAAACTGCGATCAAAACCCACTAATTATTTGCGAAGTGCTAATACAGCAATTTAACCTGAATACAGGTAGCTGTGAAGGGGAGATGTCGGGGCCCCATAGAAATGGCTCTGAGTGCCACCTTTGGCACCCGTGCCATAGGTTCACCAACACTGGTCTAGTCCTTTTCTGAAGAGGCCTCATTTTTAGGGGAAAAAAACTTTTTTCTCCACCACACAGTTATAAGAAAATACACATAGATTTGTGAGCTTTTACAGGTGTTTTTCAGGAACACTGCACATGGAAGCAGAATGGTGTTGATTTAAATCAAGATTTTATATTTCTTGACAATTTAAATTCTAAAAAGCAATTATTTAAATTATGAAATAAAGTCATCTAATTTTAAAAATTCATTGATTTTTATCTACATGGAAGTATGTCAACATGTACAGCGTCATTTTAGTACCAACCACAATTTCCCTCTGCGGTTATTCTATGGCCCACAGGTAGGTCAAAATAACACATTTCCCACCTCAATCTCTGCAACACAATGAGAGTTACTAACTCTTGGAACTAAAAGGATGAAGAGACTTCCACCAAATT
This sequence comes from Phrynocephalus versicolor, assembly GCA_023846285.1. Lineage (NCBI taxonomy): Eukaryota > Metazoa > Chordata > Lepidosauria > Squamata > Agamidae > Phrynocephalus > Phrynocephalus versicolor. The sequence continues at coordinate 24,787 of JAHTLZ010003126.1, read as the reverse complement.
CATATAACCAAGACATCAAGTGAGATACATGACATCTAAATCTTGTGTAAGAGATTCAGTGTGGCGGTTCCTGAACAGAAAATGTCAAAGCTACATAACAATAACAATTCACTAAGCAATAATTCATCAGGAATGTCTACTCATTCTTTGTTTGGAGACCTTATTAGTTAGTCTTTTTTTTTTTTTTTCCCCTTCTTCCTATCACTTGCCGCCATCCTGCTCTCCGCTGTATTGCTAGGAGATTTTGCTTTTATGCTTTTTATGTCTTGGTTTTTTTTTTGGTTTTGTTTTTTTGTTTTTTTGTTTTTTTTTTTATTATTATTATTATTGCTGTTCGCCGCCCAGAGTTCCCGTTTGGGAAGATGGTGCGGGATATAAGTACTTAAATAAATAAATAATAAATAAATACTCTCCTGGAGCCTGAAGGCTTTTTATCAAAACATGTTTGTCAATTAGCTCACCAGTCCAAAGGACTCTATGATATCATTCTACGCTTCTTGTGTGAGTGATTACCACCACCGCCACCATCACCACCGCAAGGAACTGAATTTCTGCAGTTTAAATGTATTGTCTCTACAATTCTATCCCCATCCACCTAAAAACGTACCTCCTTTACAATAATCCAAAATAGTGTCTCTAAGAAAGCACAGTTCATGAATCTTTGCCAGCCTTTATGTGCACTAAGATTATTGTTTTATCAAAGATATTTTGTTTTCATCATTCAAAACAGATTACAGGCTTTTCTATGCTTCTAAATATGGGCAGAGAGAATTCACTGTAGATGCAAGATGCTTCTCTTACAAACATCATTCTCCATTAAAAGTGCACCACTTAATATTTCAGTTTGCAAGCTATAAAATGAAGGCTGTTGAAAGAACATGCATTTTTTTCATAGTCCTTGAGCTACTGGCTTTATTTCTTGATGAAGAGATCTTAAGCAGATTCAAACGAACTGGAGCTAACAAAAAACCCTCTTATGCAGTCAGTGTATTCCTTAAATCTGACAAAACTGAGGAATTTAAATCAGACTGGGCTGGCATTCACACTTAACCCCCTTTTTTTAAAACCACAAGTGCACTTGACTTACTAAATAGTTTCTCGGCAAAATATTTTCATGAAAAAGAAGTTTACATATAACAGAGCTTAGCTATAATTGTGTCACCTGCATTCTGCTAGGCAGAGATGACCTTGTGCTTCAAAAAGTGCTTTGTCAGGTGAGTTCAAACTATTGCTATCCGCGGGCTCTCAAAAGCTTAATGCAAGCTGTTAAAATGTCCCTGAGCTTTTTCTAAAAAGTACATTTAGAGGAATAGGGTTAAATGTAGTTATAAATGCAGGATTTAAGTGATAGGGGACAATAGAACTACACAAAGAAATAAGGTCACTAAAGTCATTACTGGAGGAAATTTAAAAGGTGCTACAATTTGCGGTTGCAGTTAAGTTTTAAAAAAGCGGTTCTCATATTCCATGCTTACAGTGCCATCACCCTTCCTCATCCAAAAAAGGGGGGAGTGGGAAAAAAAAACTACAAGTAGGCTAGAAAAAGCAATTTCTAACTGCAAGCACATTCAGTGAAAGGAACCAATGATGCTTTATTGTTAACATATTTGAAATCCTTGCAAGAGTTTTGAGCCTTTTGTCAAAAAGTCTTCATAGTTTCGTTTTAATTACGTTTCTGGCCTTCATAACTAAAGAGGCACATTTGTAAATTGGATGGTAAATAATAGAAAGACGAAGAAACAAAAAGTAATCCAAGTTTGCCTGCATTCCTCTTGAAGAAAAAGATGGCTTAAGATTTTTGTACCTCAGATAGGAATTTTATAAAAACAATACCCATGAAATAACTCTTACAGATGTTACTATAACTAAAACGGAGTTCTGACATTTAACACATCGCCTTCTACATCTTTTCCCCGTTCCCCTCAAAGTTGATCTCCTGGCCCAGCACTTGTTCTATTGAGAAATGTTTATTTTATCAGATCCTTTAATGATTCAAGGATACACTAAAGACAACACTGAAATCACATGATATAGAGCGTACCAATTAGGACGCTCTTACTCGAAACTGAAACGCCTGGTGGAACTCTGTCAAATAAAGGGCTGAAGAACTCAAAATCGAAAGAATTGAGGATGCCTAAAAAGAGATGTGAAAAAGCAATGCTGTAATTTCTGCTGATTTGCCCCACTGCTTCTGTACCATGGGGGCTTAAATTGGGCTACTTAGTCACGTCCATGTCCATCAGTGGTCTACTGCTCAACCTTAACCACTCAATTCCTCTCTTTCCCTAAATGGTGAATATAATGGAGCTGTCCATCTCTGAAAACAAATATTAACTATTACTTAATATGTGGCTTAGGAATGTGGCTGTGGAGCTACAGGTTGGAAATCGAGTTCCCCAATATACCTTCTGGACAAGGAATGGAATCGATGATCCATATACGGGGTCCCTTCCAGCAATGCAGTCCTAACATAATACAAGATTTATTCCTGGATTAAGGATAGCCCCACTATTCAACAGCTATAACAACCTTATCCGCAGCTCTAAAATTTACCAACAATTCAGTTCTCTCCCACTATTGAAAGCCCTATTCTTGTGATCAATACCGTTCTAGGCTTGTTATCTAGCCAAGAAGATTAAAAAGTAACTTTTCTTCAAATATAGACTCTATACATGTACAGAAATAAGTTAGGAATTTTTACATTCTCTTCCTTGGCAAACCCTACTAAACAAGTTACCGTTTGTCATCTTGGAAAACCTAAAAAAAATTACCGTATATACTCGAGTATAAGTCGACCCGAGTATAAGTCGAGGCCCCTAATTTAACCCCCCAAAACTGGGGAAACGTATTGACTCGAATATTAGCGTGGGAAATGCAGCAGGGCCTGGCAGCTCCTCCTTTGTGAGCTGGGAGGAGTGATGTGTGATGTTTAAATTTAGCCACTGATGCAAGTGCTTGGGTCAGTGGCTAAAAGTCATTTTAAACATCGTGTGCCGCTCCCCTGTGATGCAGAGGGGGGTCATGGGAAGCGGCATGCAATGTTTAACATGACTTTAAGCCACAGTTGACTTGCCTCAGTATTGACCCGAATATAAGCCGAGGGCCCCGTTTTTCGGCCCAAAATTAGGGCTGAAAAACTAAGCTTATATTCGAGTATATACAGTACTTAAGGATCCTACGGACATGACCGTAAAGCTTGTGAGTTCTTGGGGCTGACACAGATTAGAAATTATTGTTTTCCTTATATAGAAGGCCTACCTTCCCCTCCTCCCTTTCACATATACAGTACTTACCTTTAATTAATTCCCCCCCTTTAATTTGGAGATCTGAAATGTAGGTGGCTTGATCAGATTCAAAGCAAACACTCCTTTCCCCGTCACTTGCCTTAGCTTGCCAAGCCTCAATATCAGACTAGAGCTCTTGCCTTCCCTAGAATCAAATTAGGAAAGCAGCTGGCGGCCCTGTGATAACCAGTCAGCTGGGAGCTAATGTGCCTCACAGAACAGTTATAATCTAGAGCAGCAAAGGGGGACTGTGATAGCGTGACTGGATAGCAGAAAAGCACGCACACTGGTTCTCAGTAGAGATGGACACGACTCAAAAAAATGGTTTTTCATTTTTCGTTGAGGGGTCTGTTTTCGTTGGGTTTTCCCGCAAATTTTTCGTTTTTGTTTCGTTGCCTAATGAAAACGGAAAACGGAAACGGAAAATTTCTGTTTCGTTAGCATTCTTTTCAGTTCAATGTGCTTGCCGCAACAAAAACGAAAAACACGGCAAAATTTTTCGTTTCGTTTCCGTTTCCGTTTTGTTTTTTGAAAACTTTTCGTTTTCGTTTCGTTACCTAACGAAAACGAAAAACGAAAACAGAAATGAAAATTTCGCTGAGTCTTGTCCATCTCTAGTTCTCAGCAACAATTCTTGACTCACAAGGTATTTGGATTATAAACTGCTTGAGACAAATACTCTGTATTTCAACCTGATGGTGAAGAATGCAGAGCAATGAGAGCATACATTTAGCAAGATGATCTACTACTACACCACAGAGAGGCCCAGATGAAGCAAAGCAGGGAGTTTTGAAGTACTGTCACAATTATCTGTTTAATGTTTTTTAAACAACCATTTAGAAAATAGCAAACAGATGTTCCTGAGAAGCAACTCCTACAAGAGAAAGAGCTCAGCCAAAAGGAGGCTGACTGACATTATTCACTTCCAGCTGCCAGCTTCATACTGTTACTGGAAATGGCATACATATGGAAATGCCAATATTTCCAGGAGATGTCCCAGACTCTCCAGATAGAACAGCTGTGCATGACTAAGGCAGTTCATACGTTTGGAGTGATGCGGTTTATAAAGGCAAAAGACGCATCAATACAGTACATCCTTCAAAGCCATCTACGCTAGTGGCCCCCAACCTTTGGTCCCAAAATGGTCTTGGACTACAACAGGAATTCTGGCCAGCTAGCCAAGATTCCTGTTGTAGTCAAAGAACATCTGGGGACCACCAATCTATCCTACATGTGCTAGTATTACTGGTAGCATTATAAGCACCATGCATGTGCTACAAATATGTATGCTGTATACTTTTCTTTGTTGTTGTGTCCTTACAGTTGTGACCCCATGTCCACGGAGTTTTCTTGGCAGGAATACTTGCCAGTTCCTACTCCAGGTGCCTCCAGCACCTGGTATTCCTTGGTGGTCGCCCATCCAAGTACTAACCAGCCCCGACCCTGCATAGCTTCCGAGATCAGGCGAGATCGGATGTGTTTAGGGCATCTGGACATCTGCTTTCTTACCCAGTGATTATTTCACAAGCACCAGGTGGGTTCTGCTTTAAACTAGCTTGCACTTCTAGGTAGTCCAGGACTTGAGAATCATTTTTTTTTCTTTTAGACTTATTCCACAGAGGTTTGCAAACGGAGTCCCAGGCACAATGACAATGACAATACTGTACTTTTCAAACAAATAAGTGCACATGTACTGCCTATAAACAACCAGACTGCTAGATGACACATCACTCAGAAGGCCTGTACCTTGTCTTTGCTCTTCTGTCCAGAATTCACCATGACTGTATGTCTAATATGTTGTTCATCCAGCCCTGAACCAGGATAGCACAGTGCTCTCAGGACATACAGCCTGTGCCTTGACTCAGTATACTTGAAGCAAAATGTCCCCAAATATCTCTGAAATGTGTGTGTATGTGGTGGGAAGAGTCCCACCTTTGCTGTCCTTCTACATGCAGGCCAATACGGTACCTTTCTCTTCAGGCAGGCTTTTCCTTAATTACTGACTGTCTAAGGGACAGGATGGATTATACTGTGTTGCTTCTAAATTTGTTTTTGTAATTTTTTTACCTAACACTTTTAATATAATGCTATCTTCTTTAATATTTGGATAATGTACTGTTCTTAGCTTTTAATATTGTGTTTTTATATAAACAGGTTTGAGTCTTTTTCTTAGGAGAAAGGCAGGGTGAAATTTCTTAACTAACTAACTAACTAAAAACACACAAAGTGGCACACAGTAGAAAGCTGTTGCTCTTTGGCCCTACAACAGTGGTGGCCAAACTTCGGCCCTCCTGATGTTTTGGACCACAACTCCCAGAATTCCAAGCCTCTATTGCCAATGACAAAGGACTGGGGGAGTTATGGTCCAAAACATCTGGAGGGCTGAAGTTTGGCCACCACTGCCCTACAAGGACTGGCTGCAGCTTGTCACACAGGGATACAATTTGACTGGGATAATGGAAAACAAAAAATACCAAGTGTGATCCATAATCAAATATAATTATTTTTATCAGAACTGCTAAAATGGCACTAAAAACTTGTAAGAATTCTCTAGAACCTTTTCTTAGGCTACATGACACAAACCACAGAGGATGAGAGATGAAACAAGAACTCAAAAAACAGTAATAGAGGCACATAGGAAAACTACAACTCCATCTAGTACACTACTGCCAAATTCACCTACCAGCAGCTCTTCGGGGATTTAAGCTGAATTTCTCATAAGAACATAAGATCAGGCCAAAGGCCCATTTAGTCCAGCTTCCTATATCTCACAATGTCCCCACCATATGCCTCTGGGAGCGCATGAACTAGATATCTGTCTCTTCATACCACTCCCATGCATCTGGTCCTTGAAGGACCCAGGTTTTAAGCCTGGAGATTGCACAGGCTTAAAACCTGTAACCTGTGATGGACTTTTCCTCCAGGAATCTGTCCAATCCCCTTTTGAAGGCATCCAAGCTAGATGCCATCACCACCTCTTGTGGCAGGGAGTTCCACAGACTAATAACACTCTGGGTAAAAAAATATTTTCTTTCGTCTGTTCTCACTCTTCCAACCCTCAATTTGAGTGGATGTCCCCTAGTTCTGGTATTTTGTGAGAGGGAAAAGAGCATCCCTCTATCCACTTTACTCATGCCCTGCATCATTTTGTATGTCTCAATCATATCCCCCCTCAGGCGCCTTTTTCCAGACTAAAGAGCTCCAAATGTTTTAGCCTTTCCTCATAAGGGAGGTCCCCCAGCCCAGTAAATCACTTTAGTCACTCCCTTCTGTACCTTTTCCAGTTCCACTATGTCTTTTTTGAGATGCGGTGACCAGAATTGTACACAATACTCCAGGTGGGGCCTTACTATCGTTTTGTATAATGGCATTATAATGTTGGCTGTTTTATTTTCAATCTCCTTTTTGATAATCCCTAACACGGAATTGGCCTTCTTCACCGCTGCCACACATTGGGTAGACACCTTCACTGAGCTGTCCACCAACACATTAACATTACCTTGAAATCTTTGTAAGGGTTTTATTTTTCATTTCCATGACTTTCCTTGGCCAAAATTAGTCATTTTCCCTGACCACCATTTAAACGCAACCACAAGTTAAGAAATGAATAGGCCGTGTTGTATTAATGCAAGGCTTAATGAAATGTTCTACTCTACAGCTACGTTAAGACTCAACTGTAAAAAGATTTGTCAAAGTAGATTTCATATCAGCTTCTATCAACATTAACTGCACCAGTTACATCAAAAATTACACCAAGATACAAGCTTCAATTCAAGTAAACTCTGAATGCTAACAGATGATATAACATTTTTGTTATTGTTTTAAAGGTACACCAAATATTACTGTATTTTTCCATGTAGTGTAAAAGACCGTATTTTTGTCTAAAATTATTAAGACTAAAATTGAGGGTCATCTGATACGTGGAAACAATGTTATGTGAGAACCGCACATTTGCAAAATTAGCCATACCTTGTCTCTGCAAACAGAAAGCTTATACACGAAGTCATCTTATAGATGGAAATGTGCAGTAAATCAATGTTCTAACTAATCTCGATTCTCTGAAGCCACATTACAAAGCTTAGTTTTGAAATTGCAGTAATAATGAAGTTAGAAATTTTATATTTTTATCAAAATTCCCCTGACCAATTTTCATGTTCCTGACTTTCCTGAAAGTGACAACCCTGCCTTGGTATTTAGTCTCCTAATGAAGTATTAACCAGGCCTGAGCCTACTCATCTTCTCAAATAAGACAAGATTAATGTACAGTGAACCCTCATATAACAAACGGTTTGTATAACATAAAATCTGTAAAACATAAAAAATTCTGGAGATAGGGGAAATTTGCTTAACAGAATCATCTATGTGGCGAATCCATACAACATAAAAATGGTCGCAATTAGGGATTACTCTGTTTTCAATGCATTCCTATGGGAAATTTGTATAAAGGAAAATTTGCTTAACATAATTTCATTTGGAACGAATGAATTCCTTTATACAAGGTACCACTGTATTCAGAGTGTGGTCGCATATCTATCTCTATTCTACCTATCAATCTCTGAGTCATGACTGCATCTCTGGAGGTAGACTGACTTTCCAAGATGGCAACTGAAGACCCAGTAAAGAAGAGAGTTGTTAATGCACTATATTGTCAAGTATAGACTCTGCCTTGTGGCCAAATCAGGAATTTGGTGGACACTTCACCCTGCCACTGTGTCTAGGAGAAGCATTTCCAGGCTACAATGACACCCCCCCGCCTATTGCAGGGGTTAGGGACCTGACCTGAACCGCGATAACTGGAAATCCGCGCTATGTCGATGCAGGTTGGGTTGGGCCTGGGAGGCCTAGCTGGGGGCTCTTGTACTTACCCCCAGCTTGGCACTGCCCCGAACAGGCCTGCGAGGGCCTTCCCGAGCCTTCTGGAGGCCCCAAAAGAATCTCTCTGTGAACCGGAAGTGACTTCCAGATCGCCAAAAATCATTTCTGAGGCCTCCAACAGGCCTAGAAAGGTCCTTGGAGGCCTCAGAAATTATCTTCAGTGATCTGGAAGTCACTTCCAGTTTAGTAGAAGACACTTCCAGTTCACAGGGAAGCCCTTTTGGGGCCTCCAGAAGGACAGTGAACGCCCTCACAGGCCCGTTTGGGACAGTGCCTGTCCTTTGGTAAGTACGGGAGGCCTGAAACAGGTCTTCCCCCCCTTACCCCAAGGGGCCTTTTTTCATATACTGCAGTCCCACGATATAGCGGTCCTGCAGTATATGAACTGCGAATGGGTGGGAGACCACTGTAATCAGTCAAACCTTCCCAAACAGTATACTTCTGCAACAGTGTTCATCTTGGGCAATAAAATTAGAAGCTGGGACCGAAAACTAAAAGACGAATGAGGAAAGATGTATGAACTGATTGTGTTTAGTATAAGACACAAAAAAGTCTCTGTCCGTTACTGTACAATCACAGACACTCTTGCTCATACACACACAGAATTAGTGAAAGAATGAACTGGGGATAGTACAAAATGACAAACTATGTTCGAAGGGACGTTATAAACCAGTACGATTCTCAGGGGACTGCAGTTTATGTGATGCTCCAATTACATGTGACGGTGAAGCTCCAGCGACCACAAGCCACTGGGAATGGATGGAACCAAGCCAGGGATAACTTCTATTCAGCAGCAGCAGTAAGAAGCCTGGCCATCTGTTCCACATAAATGATGTAACAATGCCAGAATATCCAACAGAGGCTGACAGACTATCAGGATTATAGCCCAGGAAAATACAGTAGTGACAGGAAAATTGCAAGAACTTGCTACAAGTTTCTAAAGGAAATTTAAGGCAACTATAAGATCAAGTTGCAAAAGACTGCCACAGACCTACTTACTACCTCCCCAGTTATAAAGATCAGCCTATTATTAGAATAAAAATAAATTTAAAGAAATAAGGGGGAGAACCACTATGTGGATATATTGGTACAACATGGCACTACACTAACAAATGAGCAGCTGAGCCACACTGCACCAAACTCAGAGGTCAAATATTTTGAATACAGTATATAGTCATTGCTTTGCATATGACTTATAAAAAAATCAGAAAGGGCTCGGGAAACTGATAAGTATTTATTCTGCAGTGACAGGGTGTTGGCGACTTCACGGTACTTCAGTTGCAGCACTGCAGTCATACTAGACTGCTTATGGCAAGGCTGACAATATGCATCTAAATCAATTTGGCTCAAAGTTTTATTGACCAGAGCCAATTTTTAAAATGACTTGAACTATTTCTGTAGCTGCTCTTCTGAGCCATCTTCTCAAGAACAACCACAATATGAAAAAGTAGTGTTCTAGCTCATCAAGTTAAAACTACATACAATTTATGTAATTTTAAAATAAGCCAGCTAATTTACACCTATTATAATAAAGCCCAATGTATTTATCTAGCAGTAGCAAATGAAACAATTTCAAACAGAGAGAAAGCAGCTCTCTCATTGTTATTTTGTGATTTTTTACTTTAATGTGTTAGGATAAATTGTTTGGAATGAAGAATAGAATACAATAATGTATAAATAGTTTGTTCAATGGAGAAATCAACTTAACAGGTAAGAACAAGCCATTCCACCAGCAGAGAAAAACTACATGAGCCTCTTTCTAAAACTCCCAGTGGCATGCTAAACGCAGAGTGCAATATCACAATATAAAACATGGATATCATTACACAGCAAAATTACTTTATTTGTTGAAACAAATTTCCTCCCAGTTTTTCACATTTTGCATCTGATATGCTCCCCGTTTAGAAAGTACTAATATGCAATGAATGAATAAATGCATATACTCTTGGCAATGAATGCAAAATGAAATATTGGGTCAACTTTGAGTACCGCCCAATGCGACATTTACTTGATCAGTAAATACACAATATCTGCATTCATCACCTGCCCCCTCACCTTTTTAATGACTTCTTCCCTAACCCGGTTCTAACTTTTTTCAGAGAACAAAAGTCGGGAACTATCGTCAAGGAAGGAAGGAAGTGAGAGGGGTTTTGCTCCTTTTCTTTCCTGACTCCATATCCCTTTGTCATTCTGTTACAAAATGCTCCCATAACCATTTTATAAGTAAGTGGGCATGAAGCAGGCATATGTCTTAATTGGCCCCATGTACCAATTATTATTTTTAACTTGAGGATTTAGATAGAGTGGTAACTTGAATAAAGAATTAATTACTTCCAAATGAAATTCTGTTGAGCAAATTTTCCTTTGTACAAATTTCCCATAGGAATGCATTGAAAACGGATTAATCCCTAATTGCGACCGTTTTTCTGTTTTACGGATTCGCCCCATAGGCAATTCTGTTAAAACGATTTCCCCCTATCTCCAGAAAGTGTTTTCCTTTAAGTGAATTTTCTGTTAAACAAACCGCTTGTTATACGAGGGTCCACTGTACTCATTTAGGTCAACGGAACTGGCCAGATTTATCATCGTATGATCACAGGGACAGTTCCTCCATCCAAAGTTGTCACTTGCTCCGCTTGACTAAGATTTCGATTAAGAACAATGATGTGGAGTGGAAATATTTTCCACTAGGATTTTTCTAAAGTTAAACATAATAAACAGACACACTGCAAATTGCTCTGATGAGTTTCAAAGTTGCAATTAACATTTAAAGCGGTGATCTCTTTAGAGGCATAGAGCCAGATATAATATAAACACGCTTATGGTCAGATGACAAATTGATTTAAGAAAAATTAAAATTATTCCCCAAAACCTATTAAATTAGTCAGTGACAGGGTAGATATCTTAAAAGAGAAAACAGCACTGAATACATGCATCCTGCGTCTTCAAGGTAAGAACATTAATTATTGTTTGAAAATAAATGGAAGTCTGAACATAACTTTGGGACACAGTCAACACCAATTTGCTGTAGCATTCTATACATCACTCCACTGTGTGAAATTATACTAGCATATTATTATATCATTTTAGATGTTAATTATTGCTCCCTAAAGTCCCTTTGCAAGCTACAAAAATGTGCTCTCACAGTACTGTTACTGAATCGGTGCAGCCAGCTAAGTAACTGCTTCTGACTTAGGTGGATTTTTCTGCACAAACTGCTGGACCTGGTATGTTATGCAACTCTCCATAAATTCACTCAAGCTACTGCTAGTGGAGGATACCGACTCCTTAGGAAGAGATAAACAAGAATGAATAGTCACCCACAGCTGAAAACCAATAAGGCCATCATTATTCCAATGAAGCGAAGGTGAATTATAGCCAAAGTAACATTTTAAATCACAAACCATGTCTAACATTTCATCCACTAGATAAACACTTACATCTGTGTTAGGTCTCAGGTAAACCTTGTTGTTGGTCAAGGCACTTCTGACTTATGGCAACCTTATGAATGAGAGTTATCCAGCAACTCCTGTCTTCAACAGTCCCTCATAGATCTTGTCTTGTAGCCTCAAGCATGTGTCTTCCCTTAGGAAGTCATTTCATTTCATATTCGGTCTTCCTCTGCTCCTGCTGCCTTCAACTTTTTCTAGCATTACTGTCTTTTCCAGAGAATCACGCTTTCTCACTATGTGCCCAAAGTGGGACAACCTCAGTTTCAACACTTCACATGTGGAGGGCGCTACTTCAACATGAGAGCCCCTACTGCGCTGGGGGACCTCCCTTATGAGGAAAGGCTAAAACATTTGGGCCTCTTTAGTCTGGAAAAAAGGCGCCTGAGGGGGGATATGATTGAGACGTACAAAATAATGCAGGGCATGAATAAAGTGGATAGAGGGACGCTCTTCTCCCTCGCACAAAATACCAGAACTAGGGGACATCCACTCAAATTGAGGGCTGGGAGAGTAAGAAGAGACAAAAGAAAATATTTTTTCACCCAGTGCGTTGTTAGTCTGTGGAACTCCCTGCCACAGGATGTAGTGGTGGCATCTGGCCTGGATGCCTTCAAAAGGGGACTGGACAGATTCCTGGAGGAAAAGTCCATCACAGGTTACAAACTATGATGGAGATGTGTAATCTCCAGGCTTAAAACTGGGGTACTTCAAGGACCAGATGCAGGGGAGTGGTACCAGGAGACAGAGATCTAGTCTTGTGCGCTACCAGACACATCTGGCGGGACCACTGTGAGATTCAGGAAGCTGGACTAGATGGGCTTTTGGCCTGATCCAGCATGGCTCTTATGTTATTATGCTATCTATGGAGACTTCCACTTCAATTGGATGCCTCCAAGTGCAGAGGACAATGAAGTGTGTATCACATTATCCCTTCCTTATATGTTCATTTAACACCTTTTAATAATGAGCAGCAGTACAGGATTGGTAGTATTCACTCTTCTGGACTACTACACATTGAACTCTGCACAGCTGTCACTTGGTTCTTGTCAAGGTTTCTAGCTGCAGAGCCAGAGGTTGGAAGCGTGATTCCCTACTGTGAAAGCTGCACAGCCACATTATGCATCAAGAAGAAGGAAATAGTAAACTACTATGTGAATTCCCTACTTAGAAAACCATGGGAAAGTTTGCAATAATGCCATAAATCAAAACTGACTTGACAGCATGCAATTATTATTATTTAGAGCTCAGCTATAAAAGGAAACACTTGCTTTCTAACTGATTATAAATACTTACAGCAGACTATCTGCCTATCTTAATCTGTGTACTATAGTTCCTAATACTCTTTGGATGCAGTGATAGTAGTATCTTCCTGGTTTGTAGATAATAGGAGCAAAGAGCTTTTTCATTCATTCTTTCAGAGAACACTTTGACACTAGAATCAGCTTTTGAAAGGCAGCAAATGTTAATACAGTGGTACGTCGTGATACAAAATTAATTCCTTCCTCAGGACACTTCGTATCACAAAATTTTCGTATCACAGAGCCGAATGGGGTGCAATGCACCCTGAGAATTGAAGTCTTCTACAAAATTTTCTTATCTCAGGCCTTTCCACAGGAATTTTTCGTATTCTGAGTTTTTGTGGATGTTTTCCATTCCCAGGATGTACTGCATCCCGGACGGACTTCCCTTTCGTATCTTGAGTTTTTTGGGACACGAGGTGCCCGTATGTTGAGGCACCACTGTATGCTAGCTATGTTTATATATTTGAAAGGATGTCATATTGAAGAGGGAGCAGGTTTGTTTCCCATGGCTTCAGTGACTAGGACTTGGGGCAATGATTTCAAACTACAGGAAAAGAGATTCCATTTGAACATTAGGAAGAACTTCATGACAATTAGACCTGTTCGGCAGTGGAATATGCTGCCACAAACGGTGGTGGAGTCTCCTTCTTTGGAGGTTTTTAAGCAGAGGCTGGATGGCCATCTGTCGGAAATATTGTGATGGGGTTCCTGCATGGCAGGAGGTTGGACTAGATGGCCCTTGAAGTTTCTTCCAACTCTATGATTCTATGACCTGGTAGAGTGTTTTGCCAAACTCAGTGACTGTTTTCCCACAAAATAATATCATTTGAAATTCACATTCTTCCAGTTGCTTGGAAGGCTGCTGCTAGCTGATGACAGACCCCACATTGACCACCATGTTCTGTAGCTAGAGCCTATCATACAGTGGTACCCTGTATAAAGGAATCAATTCATTCCAAATGAAATTACGTTAAGCAAATTAGCTGGCTAGGTAGCTCAGTGGTTTAGATATCTGCCTGCAGAGAGACAGGCTGGCAGTTACATTCCCGATGGTGTCTCCTGTGGGCACACTCAGCTTGCGTGGCCCTTGGCAAGCTGCACAGTCCCAGGGTACCCAGAAAAGAAGGGAACGGTAAAAGCATTTCTGAGTATCCTCGGCTTAGAAACCCCACAATAATCAGAACCAATGCAACAGAACACAATTATTATGTGCTCGATTATGCCTTTGTTCTAGGTGACAACTGCCCTAACCTTCCTTATGAGGAAAGATAGGTTGTAAAGGAAATAACAGAGTAATTTATTCATTATGTTTTATTTCCTCATAGGAGGACCCAAGACAGTATGTACTTTTGGAATAACAGGTTCCCCTCACACATGCAGGTACCTTTCTCTTGTTTCTCAGAAACCCAAAGCTGCACTGCTGATCATGCCTCTCAATCTATCAAGAGGTTAGAAATCTCAAGTAGGTTACTCCACAACAATAGATTCCATGCTCTAGTAACTGTATAACCCATCAGATACCCTAGACCAGTGATGGCGAACCTATGGCACAGGTGCCAAAGGTGGCACTCGGAGCCCTTTCTGTGGGCACCCATCATCGCCCTTTCATAGCTACCTGTATACAGGTTAAATTACTGTATTGGCACTTTGCAAAAAAAAAAAATAGTGGGTTTTGAACTGCAGTTTGGGCACTTGGTCTCTAAAAGGTTCGCCATTGCTGCCCTAGACCAGTGATGGCAAACCTTCGGCACTCCAGATGTTTTGGACCACAACTCCAACAATCCTTTGTCATTGGCAGTCTATGCTTGGAATTCCGGGAGTTATGGGCCAAAACATCTGGAGTGCCGAAGGTTCGCACCACTGTCTTAGACTGTGGATCACACAGCAGCTGGTCTGGATCTAGGTGTGACCAGGATTTGCTGGAGCTGTGGATTCTACCTTCCCTCATGAATTTCAATCCAGCCATAGATTTCTTGCCTCACTGCATATTCACATCTCCATAAATCTTAATTTATCTTCCTTCTGTATCATTACTGCCTCGGTCACCATCTGTTTCCTGACATTACTCAGAACTCTGCTTGTTTATTTTGCAGCTTTCTTTCACACTGGAGGCATTTACGTTAGCATTCTTCCCACTGTTTTGATCAAAGAGGCAGCAACCTCTTTGGTCGTTAGGGAAGTCTCATTTCCACACCTTTGGACAGCCAATTATATTCTCAGTTTATAATCATTCTAAATACAAAGTTCTTAACTACCACACCTTTCATCTTGAGTAGCTAAATTTGTATTGAACTTTTAAAATACAGTGACCTGTTTGAGATAATAGCATGCTACGCTTTTCACGTAGATATCAGTACTCTACAGTTAATAATAATAATAATAATAATAATAATAATAATAATAATAATAATAATAATAATAATAATAATGGAGTTGACAAAGTCACCATCAGTCAGCTGCAGAAAGCCGCCTCATTGGGATCTGTTCGCATAATTCGCCGATACATCACATAGTCCCAAACGCTTGGGAAGCATTGGACTAGTGATTTGTATTACAAAATCCAGCGTAGATAGCTGTGTGGTTAATAATTACTACTACTACTACTACTACTACTACTACTACTACTACTACTACTACTACCTTTACTCCAGCTGTCCCCTCACATTGGAAAAATTAATCTTGCTGCAGAAAAAAGAACATCCTGACTCTAAAGAAGTATCTATATTTTAGATAGATAGATAGATAGATAGATAGATAGATAGACAGACAGATAGATAGATAGATAGATAGAAATGTGCCCTCCAGAAGTGTTTGTAACAATGAGGAGAGTCAACAGCCTCCAACAACCATAAAAAGCAGGAGCAGGGTTCTGAGTGTGACAGACTACCACTATTAAGCAAGTGAGGTCTTGTATGTGGCTCAGCATATAAATATTTTAAACAACCCAATACAAAGCCAAGTCTTTCTTTCAAAGGGTCTGAAACACTCCTTTCCTTTTGAGACTTTCACACAACAGCTCCTACTACAATTATGCAAGCACTGATCCATAAAACAAGTCTTCTCTGATGCAAAAAAATCTAGCTATCTAATAATTACTGTGTGGCATCAAGTCAACTACAACTAATGGTAACCCTCTCCAGGGTTTTCTACAAATAAGAAAGCAATTTTCAACATAAAAAGGTAAAGGTTCCCCCCCCCCGCACATGCGTGCTAGTTATGTCTGAATCTAGGGGCAGTGCTCATCTCCGTATTCAAGCCGAAGAGCCAGTGTTGTGCAAGTCCATGGCCATGTGGCCAACATGGCTGCACGAAACACTGTTCGCCTTTCTGCTTTTTACAGAGCTACCTATTTATCTACTTGCATTTGCATGCTTTCGAACTGCTGGGTTGGCAGATGCTGGGGTTATTAGCAGAAGCTCGCTCCGCTGTGTGGCACCCGGGATTCGAACCGCCGAGCTGCCGACTTTGCAGTCAACAGTTTCGGAGCCTTAGTCCACTGAGCCACCACACCAAGTTTCAACATACAAGTTCATTAGTTGCAGCTTGTGTATAATCATTAGTGATAGCCATAGATGACTATAAACTCCATGAAACAGGATTCTGGAGAAAGAGTGGAACACCCCTTCCCTTCCAAACAAGCCATGCAGAGCGCTGGAGAAAGGAAAGCCCCCTCCTTCATGAGTTACACAGAAACTCAGATTTCTACTCTGCTTCAGCCAATATTGTCTTTATTTCATGGAGGAGGGGACTCTTCTTTATTGTTATTTCAATGTTGTAAAACCTTTTCTAAGAAGAAAGGTGGGGTAAAAATATTTTTAAATAAATAAATAACCCTACAACCACCAGCATCACCACCCGTGCCAGGAAAACAATAAGTGGGGTGGGTAAAAGCAAAGCAAAATGCTTATATACTGCCCCACAGTGTTTCAAGCCACACTCTAGTGGTTTACAATTTAATGACACAGACTACACAGACACACACGGCGAACTTGGTACTCATTTTAGCAACCTTGGAAGGATGGAAGGCTGAGTGAACCTTAAGCAGCTACATGGGACTGAATTCAAGTCACAAGTAAAGTTTTTACTGTAAAAATGTACAACAATTTAACCGTTGCTCCATGAAGCTCCCTCCTGTATTGGGGTGTATGTGTATAGCTGAAGTGGGTCAAGGCTTATTTATGACACTGTTACTTGCAAACTTGATTGTTTGTAGAGCCCTAAACTCTTATTCTTGCAGAGCAAACATTAGATATGGGCACAAACTGATGTGTCCTTTTGCCTGAATTTGTCGGTGTGGCACCAGCTACTGCGCCAACAAATTCAGAAAAACTGGGAATCAATTCATGCCCATCTCTAGCAAACATCCTTTTAGCTCAGGTTTGCTACCTAAGTATCCAGTAATATGGACTCATTTCATTTCATTTTTATTATTTTACTGTTTTTTACTCTCATTTTCTGGCTGTGTTTATATTCTACTGTTCCTCCTACAAAAATATTGTTGGTTCATCATGCATTTTGATCTCATAATCAAAACACCCAGCATACTACTTTGGCCTTCTTTATAAGTGACCAAGCACAGCTGAATTCCAGATGTAGATGTTGTAGATGCATACAAACCTAAGCTAGTCTCTTAAGGCATACTAGTTGTTTACAGTTTCAGGATTACCATACCAGGAAGTTATAAAGTGTTAGCTAAAACCTGGAAACAAATAACTGCACTATTTCTACTAAAATATTATAACAATATCAACAAGTTGATCAACAATATCAACCTCTGGTTTGAAGAGCTAGGCAGGATATCTCTCAATGCCATTTGCAGGGAATCGTAAGCAGGTGAAGACATCTGCTTGGGAATACCCTGAAGCAAATGGTGAGCCGCTGTGTGAGACAGAATGCTGGATTGGATGGGCTGTGGCCTGTTCCAGCAAGGCTGTTCTTATGTAACTTTACAAATTAAAAGTTTTGTTTAACATACAGGATAATTATAAATCAAACACGTTAAATCAGAACTCACTCCATTTATGGCACCAGAAAACATTCATTTCTACATTTTTTGGTAAACAAATATAATTTTAATTTAAAAGTCAAGACAAAATTGAAATTCATTCCAATCGCTCTAGTATACCATTATACTATGCAGAGTCCTGATAAAGATTGGCAAAAGACTCATGGGGACCTCCAAAAAGACTTTATCCAGAGATTGGCTGAGATGGGTTAATTTTGGTACATAATAATTGCAGCTTCAAAGCTAAGGAAGGTAGTAGTAATAAACATATACTCGGTGTAAACAATACAGCCCATCTGTGAAAAAGTGATTCTCCTTTACAGTATCTGGATGTTGAGTCATGGCTACTGGAGTTCTTTTTTCTTGAGAGAGAAACGTTTTGCTGCTCATCCAAACAGCTTCATCAGTCTTCAGTCTGATGAAGCTGGATGAGCAGCAAAACGTTTCTATCTCTCAAGAAAAAAAGAAGTCCAGTAGCCATGATTCAACTTCCAGATAAACTCACCTGGATGACTGAGAATCTTCACAGACATACTCCTTTACAGTATTTTGGATACAGCTATCAATGTAAGTTTGTAAGTATGTCACCATGTGCCTCTTTTATCCCTGCTGACTGGATAGTTAAATAGAAAGTACCTGACTGCAGAGCAAACACTGGGAGTTTGATTTTCCACCGTGTGCATCTGAGAGAAGAGCAAAACTACGCAACCTTGGGGAAGCTGCACAGCCTTCTCCCCAGAAGAGAATGACAAACCACTTCTGAATACTCTGTAGCTAAGAAATCCTGGAAGGGTTTGGCTTAAACCAGAAGCTATTTGATAATATGCAATAATTATGCATTATTTGTTAAAGCAAAGGTCTTAAAACTTTTTTTGCAATCAACTGCAAAAACAGAAGATTGTAGCAATGACCAGAATCATCTTTCAGGAACACTTAAAACATTTTGTTTGATTCAGTGTGTAGGAATTTACAACTTATAAATACATTATTAAATACTCATGGGATTTAGTTTATTAATTATTTGCAAAAAGAGAAAGCTACCAATGGACATTTACTTCTGTCTGGAATGAGAGGAAGATTTACCATCCCAGTTACTGTTTTCTGAATTACACCACTGATGTGCATTGCACACTGATTCAGCAAAGGCACCAATGAACATGTTACTTTTGTTTTTAAAAAAAAATCAGGAAGGATGTGGTTGCACTTTGAATCATCTTTATTTCGCTGCAACCATTCTAAGGAGCTACGGCATTGACAAAGAGACGGGGCTTGGGAAGATATTAAAAAAAAACAAGAGTTTTGTCTTTTAAGAGAAACTTTTACACTGAAACCATCAACATTCTCTTCTCTAAAGGAAAACATGCTAAGGCCTAAATTCAAAAAATAACAGCCAAATGGGTTTTACGTCAGTCTTTGCACACCCTTCCCTGAAGACAAGCTACTGTATTTTTCCCCACAGGATAGAAATATAATGTTATCTACTGAAGTGATATCTTGAGGCAACAACTAAGGGTGGCTCTATTTCCATATTGGCCATAAAACAGGACTGTTGTTGACCAACCACTGAATTCTTGGATCAGACTGTAACTACTTTCAGTTGTGAAGTTTCGGTGAACAAGGAAAATCTTGGTTTCCAAGTGAATTCCATCCATTAAGAACTACAGACTCACCTCAAACTACAATTAGGAAGCAGAAATGCTTTCAATTATTTTCCAGAGGATGAACAAAGATACTGTATGTTCTGAACCTTTTAAAAAATATAAAATACTACAATTCAGTTGTACTTTTTTTTTCATAAAGGCTCTGAAGTCCAAAGGTGTTTCGCCTGTGATTAAGTCTGGCAACTTCCTCCACCTCCTCTCAGTTTCCCAACTGCTCCCAAACTAACTTTTCCAGAATGTTTAGCACTCTGTCTCACTTGCCTCCTACCCTTAAAATGATTCCAAAAAACAAGGCTTAGATCTAGGAACAGGCGACTGAAGAAAAAGAAAAGAAGAACTGACTGAAAGTGTCACAGAAAATACCAAGAATGAAAACCTATCCAATCCTAAATTTGTCACCAAATAAGAAACTACCTTCAGCCCCATCTTCCCACTGGGCGTACCTATGTTTACAAGCGTAGGTGTGCCACATATACACTTTATATTTCTAGACAGACAGGAACTCCACCATAATTAGAAAGGCACAGTCCCCCTTCGCTCCTCCTCCCCCCCCCAAAAATGTGAGTGGGACTCCTTCCTCCACGTGACAGATGGTGCTACGAGCGTTGGCGGGCGGTGGGTAAACCGGGCCCTCCCTGGCCCCCCCCCCCAAACATTTATTTATGTATTATTTATTTTATTTGCACAACTTATATGCCGCCCACTACCCAAAGGTCTCTGGGCAGCTTACAATCAAAATGAACAGTTAAAGCAATTAAAATATCGGTGAACAATTAAAACACTGAGGTCAGTAGCTGAAACCCTTTTGAGGGAGGGGATAAGAGGGAGGGGAGTGAACAGGAAAAGTTCCTTGGGCCACAAGGAAAGAGGATGGAGGAAATGCGATTAGAGAAACAAGGAAAGCAGGTCTCGGTGGGGGCTGGGAGGAAGATGAAGGCCAGGGCAGAGATGAACCAGCCTTGACTATGGGTGTGTGACCTAATCCTAGAACAAGAAGGAAAGGGAAACAAGGAGTTTCTCAAGAGCTATGGGGTGAGTGGCCAAAAAAAAGTGGAAGCCCAGAAAAGGAAGATCAGCTAAGATCTCTTCTTGCTACATACAACAGTATTGCACACCTCATTCTATTATGTCTGAAGAAGTGGACATGTTCACGAAATGTTACATTAAAATATGAAAGTGAGTCTTTTAAGGTGCCACACGTTTTATGTCTTTTGTATCCTTTACTTTTGTTTTTATCATTCTTTGATTTTTGCCTGATTTTTCACGAAACCACCTTCAACCGTGGAGTCTTAACTGTCTCATTAAATGGGTTTGTTTGCCAAGGTGGCGAGCCGCCCCAGGGGCCTTGCTGCCAAATGGGCCGGCTAGAATTCCAAGTCAAGTTTAAGTAAACACATAAATAAAATTCAGACTCCCGGAGACTAAGAGAGCAAGGGAAGCCGGAGAGCCCTGCCTGGGCAAGGGGTCTAGGACCAGGTGGCCTTTTGAATGCGGGGGTGGGGGAAATCCCTTGTAACTCTCTCGACTACGCCGTGTCCCGCGTGCACCCAAATTAATTAATTACTTTAGACCGACACACACACACACACACACACACACACACACACACACACAAACACACAGCCCGCCTACCAGCTGCTGTCGGATCCACCGCCACATCCCCTCGGCGGGCCGGTCCGACGGTGCCTCGCAAGCCCTGCCCCGGGCGGCCGGGGGCGAGCTTTTTTTACCCCGTCCCTTTAAAAAGAAAAATAAGTTTTGCAAGGGGTTTTTATAAAAAACAAATAAATAAATGCCTCCACTTAAGTTAATGAAACTCCTGCCGCTGGGAGGGAGGAGGTGGTGGTGGTGGTGGTGCGTGGGAGCCTCCGCCGGCGCCGCCGCCCTCTTTTGCAACCGCTGCTGCTGCTGCTGCTACTGCTGCTGTCCTGGCTCCCGCTCCCCATCTGCGGAGGGGCCCCGGGCGCTGTCCCTTTAGCGGCGGGGCGGAAGTCCCAGCAGAGGCACCCTTGGCCGCCACGCAGGGCCACGCAGCTCCCGCTGCTGCCGCCGCCGCCGCGGCTGCCTCCCTGCCGCCATCATGAAGCCCGCGGATGCCTCTCGCGCGCGCCCGCCCCCCTCCGGCCCGCCCGTCAGTCAAGGAGGGTCTCTGCCCCCTCCCTCCCTCCCTCGCTCCGCCCACTACGCCTGCCTGCCCCGCCTCCAGGAAGTGACGACAGAGGGGGCGAGCAAGCGAGGGTGGGAGGGAGGGGATGGGGAGTGGAGGGGGCGGAGCCTAAGCCAGCCTTGGCGGGGCGGGCGGGCGGGTAGGTAGGTAGGTGGGGCGGTAGGCGCTCTCCCTTGGCAAATTCATGGGGCGGGGGGGGGGACTCCAGAGGGGTCGGGCTCCAAATCCTATGCCGTTCTGAGGCATTGAGGTGGCCGCGGGAAGTTCCAACCCCTCTGGAGAGCCTCATAGTGAATGGGGACCTGTGGTCTTTCAGGTTCTTGGACTAAAAGCCCCATCACCCCCCCCCTTACTGCATGGAGTATGTATGGTATTAGGGGCGTGGTGGCTCGGAGGGCTAGAGAACTGAAAACTGTTGGTTGCAAAGTAGGCACCTCGTCCGGCTGTGGAGCAAGCTCCCGCTGTTAACCTCAGCTCCTGCATACCTTATTTATTTATTTATTTATTTATTTATTTATTTTAGAGTATTTGTACCCAACCTTTCTCCTTGGAAAAGGACCCAAGCCGGCTTACAGTAATGAGGAAAAATAAACAGTCCAGTATACTTAAGACATGTTCAAGTATTTGAGAACAAAGAATTGAGGGACATTTTACAGCATTAATAGACAGCATTACATTAAAGCAACACGGTTATAAGTAGTCATAAACAGAAAGTCCTAGCAGTTCGAAAGCATGTAAATGCAAGTAAATAAATAGGTACCGCTGTAAAAAGCAGGGAGGTAAAATGTTTCCTTCTAGCCATGCCATCCACATGGCTGTGGACTTTCACAACACTGGCTCTTCGGCTTGAATACGGAGATGAGCACTGCCCCTAGAGTCGGACACGACTAGCATGCATGTGCAGGGGGAACCTGTGGTCTTTCAGGTTCTTGGACTAAAAGCCCCATCATCCCCTTACGGCATGGCATATGTATGGTACAGTATAGGGGTGTGGTGGCTCAGAGGGCTAGACACTGAAAACTCAGCTGAAAAGTTGGTGGTTCGAATCCTGGGTGCCACGCTGTGGAGCGAGCTCCCACTGTTAATCCCAGCTCCAAAAGCATGTAAATGTAAGTACTGTAGATAAATATCTGGAAGTTGAGTCATGGCTACTGGACTTCTTTTTTGAGAGATAGAAACGTTTCACTGTTCATCCAAGCTGTTTGGACGAACAGCGAAACGTTTCTATCTCTCAAAAAAGAAGTCCAGTAGCCATGACTCAACTTCCAGATAAACTCACCTGGATGACTGAGAATCTTCACAGACAAGTAGATAAATAGGGTCCGTCGTATAAAGCAGGAAGTTAAAACAGTGTTTCTTTGCAGCCATGCTGGCCACATGGTCACTGATGTGCACAACACTGGCTCTTCAGCTTGAATGCAGAAATCAGCACTACCCCTAGAGTTGGACACGGCTAGCATGCATGTGTGTGGGGAAGCTGTGGTCTTTCAGGTTCTTGTACTAAAAGCCCCATCATCCCCTTATGGCATGGCATATGTATGGCATGGGTCTTGGAGCTGTACTCGAAAGTATCTGTACATCCAGTGGTTTACCCATCTGTAGCCTAGCTCTTATGTGCTATCATGTCCTACATCAGACTTGTGTTATGTGCCATCAAGTTGTACAGGTGATTTATGGCAACCCTATCATTAGGGTTTTCAAGGTACTGTATACGAAAACATATATATATATATATATATATATGCATGTTGGGGTGGATTCGGGTTTCTTCCCGTGTAGAAATCTGGTTACTTTGGCGACGTTTCGACGAGGTCTCACTCATCATCTTCAGGCTGGTTTTCTGGCTTCTTTCTTCTTGAAGCAAAGTGTGGTCTCAGTTGAAGTCCTTCTATAAATACTGGTGGGGGGTGTGGTTTGCTTGCTCTGTTGCTGATTGTAGGTTTGTTTGTTCTTTTGTGATCTTCTGGTTGCTAAGGCGATCGTTAAGGGATTAACTGCTGGTGGGTTGGATGGTTGTTTGGAGACATCCTGTGTGTCCATCAGCCTTTTGTTTCTTAACGACCCTGGTGATGGGTGTTCTGGAAGCATCCTGGGCTTTGGTGGAGTGGGGTCCTATGTCTTGTGAATTCATTTTAGTCTGGCTACGTGTCTGTGGCCACACGGGAAAGACAAACTGAACAACTTCCTCACACATCTCAACAGCCTACACCCCAAAATACAATTCACTATGGAAATAGAAGCCAACAACCAACTTCCCTTCCTGGACGTCCTAATCTACAAAAAACCCGACGGCTCCTTAGGACATACCATCTACCGGAAAAAAACACATACAAACCGCTACTTAAATGCACAATCACACCACCACCCTGCACAGATCAACTCCGTAGCAAAAACCCTCATCTCCAGAACCAAACGCCTCGCTGACAAAGACCACCTAAAAACTGAATTACACACTCTCTCGAATGTTTTAATTGCAAACGGATTCCAAAAAAACACCATCACCAAACTAATCCAAAAGGAAACACCCCCCAAGAACCAAGAAACAGAAGAGAACAACGGCACTGCCCTCCTCCCTTACATCAAAGGCACCACGGACAAAATCAGCAAAATTCTCCACAAACACAATATCAAGACAGCCTTTTGCACCGACCAAAAAATAGCCAACATTTTAAGAAACCCCAAAGACAAGATTGAGCTAGAACACCAAGGAGTCTACGAAATACCATGCAAAGTCTGCCCAGCCACATACATCGGACAGACAAACAGGAGAATAAGTGCACGCATCGCAGAACACAAGAACGCAGTCAAAAAAGAAGAAAGATCTTCCTCTCTCTTCCAGCACATAAAAACAACAGGTCATGAAATTGATTTTGAAAGAACCAAACTCATCTCCAAAACTGAACACTTCAACAGTCGTATAATCATGGAAGCCATTGAAATAGAGAAACACCCAAACAACATGAATAAACGTGATGACACCTCCCGCTTGCCTGACATCTGGAAACTAGCCCTGGTCAACAGACGAGCCTCTGTCACAAAGAC
>JAHTLZ010003125.1:0-12949 GCA_023846285.1 Phrynocephalus versicolor | reverse complement strand
TTTTTGAGAGATAGAAACGTTTCGCTGTTCATCCAAACAGCTTCATCGGTCTGAATACAGCTAGTACAAGAGACCTTCTTATAGTCAGCTTGACCTCTTGTCCCCTGGTCTGATTGGCTCATAAGATGAACAAAGCCTGAATAGGCTCGTTAGGGAGACATTAGTGTCCATGGCCTTAAGGTAAACAATCGCCTAAGGTGCTGAAACCCATCAAGAATGGGTTGTTAGCTGTGACCTGGTGGTGAAGGCTCCTTGATTTGCCTGGGTACTGTGGAAAGTACAGCCTGATAAGTAGCAGATAGACTATGCCGGAGCCCCCCACCTCTGTTGAGGGAGGGATTTTCAATGCTCACATGAATGGCTTCCCTTACTCCTCTCTCAAACCACCTCTCTTCTTTGTCTAATATGTGTACATCCTCATCTTTGAAAGAGTGGCCTTTTTCCTTCAAATGGAGGTGTACTGCTGATTCTGGTCCTGAGCTGTTACCTCTCCTATGTTGGGCCATTCTTCTGTTAAATGGCTGTTTAGTTTCTCCAATGTAGAGGTCTGAACACTCTTCACTGCATTGGACTGCATATACTATATTGCTCCTTTTATGGTTTGGTATCGGATCCTTTGGGTGGACAAGTCTCTGCCTTAGTGTGTTCATGGGTTTGAAATAAACAGGGATGTGGTGTTTGCCAAAAATCCTTTTAAGCTTCTCCGACACTCCCGCCATGTAGGGAATGACCAGGGTCGGGGTCTCAGGCTGATCCCTTGTTCTTCTGGGATGGCCCCACTGCTTTGTTGAAGGCCCACCTTGGATATCCACAGGCCTTAAGTGCTGTCTTCAGGTGCCTGTCTTCCTTCTTCTTGGCTTCTGAGGAGGTGGGGGTGCCGGCTGTGGTGCTTGGGAGGGAGGGAGGAGGTAAGGAGTACCCAGCTTGCTGGGGGGGGGGCAATGTGTAGCCTGCACTCTGTAATTAAAATTGTAAACCGCCCAGAGACTACTTGTAGTAGTATGGGGCGGTATATAAGCAGAACACTAAGCAGAACACTTTGCTTTAAGGAGTCGTGGTGGCTGTGAAAACAGGAGGCTGCGGCGGCGGCAGCGGGTGCTCAGCGTTCAACTGCAGCACCACGCCCAGCTTGGCCACCACCACTGCTACTGCTGTTTTTGGGAGAAAGGCTGCCTCTCCCCCTCCTCCTCCCCCTCCTCCTCCTCTGCATGTCCATGTGTGTGTGTGCGCGTGCACAGCGCCTACCGTGCATTTTGCACTTCCCTCCCCTTCTTCCTTTCACTTTCCTTCTTGCTCGTTTGTGCTGTTGGGCTGCTTCTCAGGCTTCTCCTCCTCCTCCTCCCCGTCCCCCTCCCCTCCCCCTCCCCACTCCTCCTCCTCTGCATGTCCATGTGTGTGTGTGTGTGTGTGTGTGTGCGCGCACGCACACACAGCGCCTGCCGGTCAGGCTGCTTCTCGGGCGTGTGGTGAGCAGCTGTGCAACTGGGCTGGGCAGTTAAAGCAGGAAGGAAAAGAAATCCGGTGTATGTGGGGGAGAGGGAGGGAAGGAGAGAGAGGAGAAAGAGAGAGAGAGAATGGGGAGGTGGAGTGAGTGCGGAGGTGACAAAAGCATGTCTCTTACTGTTCTGAAAAGATGCCCTATCTCTGGATTTTTTTATGTTGTACAGATTTTACGTTAAACAAACCCTCCGTTATACAAGGTACTACTGTAGTGTCTAGAGAAAGGGAAGTGAAAGTCATAGAATCATAGAATCATAGAGTTGGAAGAGACCTCATGGGCCATCGAGTCCAACCCCCTGCCAAGCAGGAACCCCTTCACAATATTCCCGACAGATGGCCATCCAGCCTCTGCTTAAAGACCGTCAAAGAAGGAGACTCTACCACCCTCCGTGGCAGCATATTCCACTGCCGAACAGCTCTTACTGTCATGAAGTTCTTCCGAATGTTCAAATGGAATCTCTTTTCCTGTAGTTTGAAACCATTGTCCCGAGTCCTAGTCTCTGAAGCCATGGAGAACAAACCTGTTCCCTCTTCAATATGACATCCTTTCAAATATTTAAACATAGCTATCATATCCCCTCTCAGTCTTCTTTTTGATAGGCTGAACATTCCCAGTTCCCTAAGCCGTTCTTCATAAGACGTCTCTTCCATGCCTTCAACCATCCTAGTTGCCCTCCTCTGTACCCGCTCAAGGTTGTCAACATCCTTTTTAAACTGAGGCGCACAGAACTGGACACAGTACTCCAGGTGGGGCCTGACCAGAGCAGAATAGAGTGGCACTATCACCTCTCTTGATCTAGACACTATGGTTCTGTTGATGCAACCAAGAATCGCATTGGCTTTCTTGGCCGCCGCATCACACTGCTGGCTCATGTTCAATTTGTGGTCCACCAAGACCCCCAAATCCCTTTCACAGGTACTATTCTCTAGCCAAGTGTCCCCCATCTTATATCTGTGCAATTCATTCTTTCTACCTAGATGTAGAACCCTACATTTCCCTCTGTTGAAGTCCATTCCATTAGCTTTGGCCCAGACTTCTAATCTGTCAAGGTCCTTTTGGATTTTCATCCGATCCTCTAGGGAGTTAGCCACCCCTCCCAATTTGGTATCATCTGCAAATTTAATTAGCATACTCTCTATTCCTTCCTCCAAGTCATTAATAAAGATATTGAAGAGCACTGGTCCAAGAACAGAACCCTGGGGCACCCCACTGGTCACGTCTCTCCAAGATGATGAGAGACCATTTATGATCACCCTTTGCGTGCGATCAGTCAACCAATTACAAATCCACCTCACTGTAGCACTATCTATCCCACTTCTTACTACTAAAGTCCCACTCTATTCTGCTCTGGTCAGACTCCACCTTGCTTTTTCTTGCAGAGAAGCAGAGAGGAAGGAGGCTGTGAGAGAACTATAGAGGAAGCACATGGCCAGAGGGCACAGAGCTTACTTCCTGTCCTTGCAGTAAGTAAGGGGCAGAGCTTTATCTTTAAATACCTGCTCCCACCAGCCTCCCAGTCTTTTTCTTGCAGAGAAGCAGAGAGGAAGGAGGCTGTGAAAGAACTATAGAGGAAGCACACAGCCTGAGGGCACCGAGCTTACTTCCTGTCCTTGCAGTAAGTAAGAGGCGTTAACCAAAATTTTTTTTCCTTTTCTTCTGGGTATATTTGAGTTCCCAAGCCAAGCTACTCCTAAGGAGATCCTACACACATTAGCAAGTTAGCACTGGAAACTTCCTGACGTGCTTGCAGTTGGAGTAGAGGTGCTTTAGCGGCCCATACACTGTTAGATTTTGAATAAACAACAAAAGAAGTAAATAGTCTTACTAGATAAAAAAATTAGTGTAAGTTTACATTTTTGAGACCTTGAATACATTTTATTGCACTTGTTAAAATGGAGTTGGAGGGAGCAGCTGTAGTTACCTGCAGTACTTGTGCCATGTTTGTCATCTTGACAGAGCGTGTGCAGAACTACATTTGCTGCAAGTACAAGCTGGTTGCGCTATTGGAAGAGAAGGTCCAGCAGCTAGAGGCTCGCATATCGGACCACCAACATATTAAGGATCTTGAGCGGTTCTTGGACAGAGCGGAATGGACTATCCAGGTCCAAGAAGAGACAGGGCACACTTCTGAGGATGAAGTCACTTCCCCAACACAGGAGGTAGATGGGTGGAGGAATGTGACTCAAAGGAGTAGAAGGCCAAGGGATCGCTCAGAGAGCCTCATATTGCACAATCAATTTGAGGCTCTTTCCCTCAGCACACCTCATGAGGCACACACAGAGGAACAATTGGTTCCACCTGAGGATCTCTCCCTCATCACTATTGATGAGATACAAGATCAGGTACATGTAGTTGAACAGGCTGCAGGAGAGAAGCTCCTTGTACTAGGGGATTCTATAATTAGAAATACAGAGGGATGGATTTGTGAGGAGCATGATAACCATATGGTCACTTGCCTGCCAGGTGCAAAGGTTGCAGACATCACGAGAAATCTAGATACAGTGGACCCTTGTATAACATACAGCTTGTATAACATAAAATCTGTACAACATAAAAAATTCCGGAGATAGGGGAAATTTGCTTAACATAATCGCCTATGGGCCAAATCCGTACAACATAAAATGGGATTACTTCATTTTCAATGCATTCCTATGGGGATTTGTATAAAGGAAAATTTGCTTAACATAATTTCATGTGGAATGAATTAATTCCTTTATACAAAGTACCACTGTAGTTTGTTAGAGAGAACTGGGAAGGAGCCAGTGGTCATGGTACATGTTGGTACCAATGATGTCGGGAAGGCCAAGCGGTCAGTCTTAGAAGCCAAATTCAGGTTGTTAGGTAGAAGATTGAAGTCCCGGGCTTCCAAGGTAGCATTTTCAGAAGTGCTACCTGTTCCTCGTGCAGGATACACCAGGCAGGCAGAACTCAGAAGCCTCAATGCGTGGATGAGGCGATGGTGTCGAGAGAAGGGCTTTAGATTTGTCAGGAACTGGAGAACATTTTGGGACAAGCCAAACCAGTTCAGCAGGGATGGGTTGCACTTGAATCATGATGGGACCAGATTGCTGGCACTCAACCTCAAAAGGGCAGCAGAGCAGCTTTTAAACTGATAACTGGGGGAAAGCCGACAGGAGCTAAGTGGCATCCGGTTTGAAACACCTCATCCTCGGGGAACGAGGTTGGAGAGGGTAGAGAATCACATAGAGATGACATAGCAGGTATTGGCACTGGGAGAATAACGGAATGTGACAGTTTGTCTACTGAAAATAAAAGCTGTGTTGGGGGGGGAGAACAAGGCAGCAGCTGTTGTTGCTGGACCCATTGTACAGGTGCTTCTACACCAATGCTCGAAGCCTCCGAGCAAAGATGGGAGAACTTGAACATTTGGCAGCTAGGGATAACATTGATATAATAGCCATAACAGAAACCTGGTGGAATGCGGAGAACCAGTGGGATACAGCAATCCCAGGCTATAAACTCTATAGAAGAGATAGAGAGGGGCGGGTTGGAGGGGGAGTGGCCATCTATGTCAAAGAAGGGATAAAATCCAGCAGACAGGAGATTGACAGAGGGTCTGACTCCACCATAGAATCACTGTGGGTTAAACTACCAGGTCCAAGGAGTGATGTGATAGTTGGAGTATTCTATCGTCCACCAGATCAAAAACTTGAGGGGGACCTTGAAATGAGGAGAGAAATCATGGAGGTGTCTAAGAGGGATAGGATAGTAATCATGGGGGACTTCAATTATCCCCACATTGACTGGGCCAATGCGAGCTCTGGGCAAGAAAGAGAAACTGGGTTTCTCGACTTGCTGAATGACTGTGCCTTAGAGCAGTGCTCCCCAACCTTTTTTTCACCGCGGACCTGTAAATTTTTGATAATTTTTCCGTGGCCCGGGTGTGGGGCATGTATTCTTCTACGCCCGTCCTTCTCCAGCTCTAAAACTACTTGGGAGGGAGGAGGAGAGAAAAAAGAAAGCAAGGAGAGAGAGGAGGGGGAAGAAGGGAGGCGAGCCCAGACAGATCACACCCACCCGCTTGCAATTGGTTTCGCTTTATCGCGACTTCCAGCAGTCGGAAAACTTTCTCCGGATTGCATTCAAGTGCAGCGGTGGAGCTGGCAAGAGAAAAAGCAAGTTGCACCACACCCACCTGTTTGTGCGCGTGCGCGCGCGGGCACACCCACCCACCCACACCCACACCCTTTTCCCTTCTCTTGCAACTGTTTATTTTACAGGGCTCTTGGCGCAAGATCGCTTTCTCTTGGCCCGTAATTTTTTTTAAAAAGAGTGGGGGCATGTATTCTTCTATGCCCGTCCTTCTCCAGCTCTAAAGCTACTTGGGAGGGAGGAGGAGAGAAAAAAGAAAGCAAGGAGAGAGAGGAGGCGGAGGAAGGGAGGCGAGCCCAGACAGGCCACACCCACCCACTTGCAATTGGTTTCGCCTTATCGCGACTTCCAGCAGTCAGAAAACTTTCTCCGGATTGCATTCAAGTGCAGCGGTCGAGCTGGCAAGAGAAAAAGCAAGTTGCACCTCTCCGCAGCCTTTGGAAGGGCAAGTCTCCCGCTTGAACTGTGTGAAAACCTCTCTCTCTCTCTCTCTCTCCCGCTCTCTTCCTCCACCCCCCCCCTCGCCTTCTCCCCCCCTTCCTCCTCCCTTGTCTTGGCCGAGACTTTGGCAGCGCTGGAAACCGTGGGTTATCCTGCTAATCTGCTGGCAGATGTTGTCCATCACACTCAGTACTAAGTAAACAATGCAGAGCCCAAAACAAAACAAAAGATTTCCACTTCACCTCGTTTCACGTCTCTCCCTCCCTCCCTGCAGAAGCAAAGAGAGGGGAGATGTTTTATTTCTGCAAAAAAGAAGGGGTTCCTGCTTGGCAGGGGGTTGGACTCGATGGCCCATGAGGTCTCTTCCAACGCTATAATTCTATGATTCTATGAAAAGGGGAGGGCTGGGTGGATGAAATAGGAGGGCATCAACTTATTATGATTTTCTTCCCCTTCTCCCCGGCGCTCGCCCCAATCTTTTCGCCTCCAAAAAGCAACAACAAAAATTTGTTCTTAAGACTTTTTTTCCGGCAGCGAGAGAGGAAGGAAAGAGAGGGGCGCCCAGAGATCCACTTCGGTTCTATCTGTCCCATCTTGGTTCCCGAACCCCCAGCGCAATCTTAAAAGCACGCCACAATTTATCAAGGATGGAAAATGTCCATAACAATCGAAAGGGGGAGGGCGGGATATAACTCAATGCGGGCACTTGCACAACCCCAGATTGCAACGTATTTTTGACACACGCACACACACACACACACACACACCCTTTCCCCTTCTCTTGCAACTGTTTATTTTACAGGGCTCTTGGCGCGAGATCGCTTTCTCTTGGCCCGTAATTTTTTTAAAAAAGGGCGGGGGCATGTATTCTTCTATGCCCGTCCTTCTCCAGCTCTAAAGCTACTTGGGAGGGAGGAGGAGAGAAAAAAGAAAGCAAGGAGAGAGAGGAGGCGGAGGAAGGGAGGCGAGCCCAGACAGATCACACCCACCTGCTTGCGCGTGCCTGCGCGCGCGCACACACACACACACACACACACACAGCGCGCCAATATTCGAACGAAAAGATGACCAAAGATGTCCTCATGTTTCAAGCTTTCTCTTGTCCTTCCTCTCTCTCTCCCGCCGCCACTGCCGCCGCCAGCAGCACCACACCCCCCCCTTGGCTTTTCTGGATGGCGCAGTGAAGCGAGAACACATGGACGCTAGCACGGGCACAAACATTAAGGACTGCAGGTATAGGCTCTCCAAAGGAATGGGAGAGAGAGCGCTGCCGACAAGACCAAGCCTCGGAAAATCAGCCTCGATTTCCTCTCCCTTCCCTTCCCCGCCTGCCCGTTCCCCCGCCTTACCTCCTCCTCCTCCTCGTCGCCGTCATCGCTTAATGTCCAAAGGGAGCAGCCCCCCTCCCCGCGCTCTTTGGCTAAAGCCGTCGCCGGAGCGCGCGCGCTCACTCGCTTCCCCCCCTTTTTTCTTATTGGGCAATAGGCGGGGTCTCTCTTTGCAAACCAATGACACAAACCCACACGGACCAGCCTCGCCCCCTACAGATACTCTTCACTGCAAATAGGCTTTCTCGGGGGATTAGTTATTTTGAAGTTCCTCGGGTGGCCCGGTGCCGATTGGTCCATGGACCGGCACCGGGCCGCGGCCCGGGGGTTGGGGACTACTGCCTTAGAGCAACTTGTCATGGAGCCCACCCGAGAACAGGCAACTGGATCTAATACTGTGTGATACTCAAGACCTGGTCAGGGATGTGAATGTCACTGAGCCTTTGGGGAACAGTGACCATGCTGCAATCTCCTTTGCCATGCATGTCGGAGGAAGTGTGTCAACCAAATCAGACATAAAAACCCTTAATTTTCGAAAGGCAAACTTCTCTCAGATGAGGAAACTAGTTAGAGAGAAATTGAAGGGGAAGGTTAGAAGAATCCAATCTCTTCAGAGTGCATGGAGCCTGTTTAAAACAACGGTAATAGAGGCCCAGCACAAGTGCATACCACAAAGAAAGAAGAGCTCATATAAGTCCAAGAGTAGAGATGGGCACGACTAGGATTTTTTTTCCCGAGTTGTCGTTTTTTGGGACACGTCCGTTTCGGCTCGTTTCCGTTTGTCGCGAAAATTCACAAAAAAAGTTTCAGTTTTCGTTTTTTCGTTTGTCGTTTCTACCGCGATTTCGCGCAATTTGACGTCCGACCAAGACTTGCGGGGGTGGGGAGCTGCGGGCGCAGGGTGGGCGGTGGTGGCGGGGGTCCATGGTTGGGCGGCGGCAGCGGCAGGGGGGAGGAGCGGGCGGGCGCGCAGGCAGGCGGGCGCACAGGCAGGCGGCGGGCGGACGTGGGTCCCGCAAATGAGCAGGCGAAAAACAGTTTAAACTGGCCAGGGTGATGGACTTGCTGCTGCACAACAAGGCTAGTGCATCCTATATAAGCAAAGTGGGGCAGAAAGAATGCATTTCTTTTTTTTCCCTCTTGGTCTGCTGAATCTGCTGAAGCTGAACCGGCCAGCCACTCTACTTGGTCTGGCTGACGTGCCTGTTTGTTATACTTTTTTGTGGTTTGGTTTTGAATCCATCCCATCTCCCCTCCACCTCTCTCAGAGGCAGCAGGAGAAACAGACATTCCGTTCCTCCCCAAATCTGGATGAGGGGTCTACTCTACTCCTCTCAAATTGGCCCCCCATCTCCAAGGTCCTTCTGGCTTCAGTCACACACACTTAAGGACAAGCAATTAAGCCAAAGCCAATGCAACCCTGCTGGTCATTTAGCGGTTAGAGTTTGAGGGTTGGGTTAGGGTTATATTAGCTAGCTACAGGAATAGTTTTGGTAGGGATGGGAATGGGATAGGGCTCTGGGTTGCTCTGACTTAAGTTTTACAGCACACAGCCCAGCCCACTAGGCTATACAAGGAGGACTATCTATGGTCGACGCGTCCATAAGGCCAGAATAAGGGCGGCCACTCTGGCCAGGCCACAAGGCAGAGTATGAGACCACCACAGCACAGAGCCAGAGTACGGGAGGCTCATTGCCAGCTCCAGTATAAAAAGGAAGGAGCTGAATTGCCTGACTGGAAGTAAAATGCCATTGTCCTTGGGTCACAGTGTCTTGCAGCCCAGAGGACAGAGTGGTGAAGGAGGCCAATCACCTTGAGTCTGGTCTGGCACCACACTGCCTGCAATGCGAACATGAGCCCACAGTCAGCCAGCCCTTCTCAGTGAGCCACAGTAAATTGCGGCCCAGAGGGCAGAGTGGCAGACAAAGACCCAAAGGGCTGAGTCTGAGTGGCACAAAGACTAGTGGCTTAACCCTAAAGTCTACTCCTTTTGCAAGGGAACCCTTTTGTTTCTTGGGTCACACAGTAGTACCCAAAAATCTACTCCTTCCGCAAGGGAAACACTTTGTTTTCAACGGCAGCAGTGCCAACGTGCCTCCAAACTCAGTCCTTTTCCAAGGCAAACACTTCATCAGGTGGGTGGTCACACAAAGACAGTCAGCCAGCCCTTCTCAGTGAGCCACAGCACAGTGTCTTGCAGCCCAGAGGACAGAGTTGCAGAGGCCACATAGCCTGAGTCTGAGGCTGCCAAAAGGACAGGAAGGGAGGACTGGGAGAGTTCTGTCTGACTCTTCCTTCCCATGTGCTTACTGGCAAACTGCCAATAGGCTATGGCAATGCCCTTCTTGACTATCCACCAGGAACCAACCCTGGAACTTTCTGGTGAACTGTTCTAATGGAGTGCTGGCACTGTGGCACACAACAACTCTTTCCTTCTTAGTGAGCCACAGTCATGTATTGCAGCCCAGAGGAAATAGTGGCAGAGACCCACAGGCCTGAGTCTGAGCCTAGGCCACAGGGCCTGAGTAGGGGAGGATCATTGCCAGCCACTCAGGAAGCTCCAGTTGCCCAGCTTGGCTGAATGGCCTGAGGATGCCAGGAAAATGCCCTTCTTTGTGAGCCACAGTGGTTTGCAGCCAATGGAACTCAGTAGCCCTTCCTCGACAGACTCACAATCAGTGACTCTGAGTAGTATCCACCAACAAGGACCAAGGCTGGACCCTTCCGACAATCTTCCGTATGCATACGGATACGATTACGCAGGTATGCTTCCCCTCTTTGTGAGCCACAGTTGGCAGCCCAGTGGAAAAGCTCAGGCTACATGGTGTATGACTCTGAGGCCTGAGTGCAGTCTGAAAAAAGGACTGCAAGCCAGAGGGTCTTCCTCCACAGCTGTGTGCTGCTTTCCCGGTAAACTCCTAGCAGGCCAGCACAGCCATGTTCCTTTCTCAGTGAGTGACATAGCTTTGCAGCTCACGGAAGACAGTAGGCCTGAGAACCACAGAGAGCCACTAGCATGCCCTTTGTAGTGATAGTGATGAATCACAGTTCCCACAACTCTAAGAGCCAAGCCTGGAACTATCAGGCAAACTCTACTATTTGAATGGTGGACAGAGTGCCACCAGCATGATGGCAGTAACTTGTGAGCCTCAGTGAATGGCAGCCCACTGAAGACCAAGTAGCGGTCCGGAGGCTGACAACACTCCCATACAGCGGCACGACTTCCTGCAGAGGCCTGTCACTGTCCCAGGCAGAGTCCAAGGGTGCTTTCGCATGAGGTGGCTGTGCAAGCCACTTGAGGAGAGCAAGGCAGAGTTCTGCCTAATCACGGGCCCACAGCTGTTTTCTAGCACACAAGCACAATGCCCTTCTCAGTGAGCCACAGTGTGTGCAGCCCAGAGTGAAGGGTAGTGGAGGCCAGAACGCCAGACTAGAGGGGGTTGAAGGAGAAGCACCGAATCTCCCCTCCTTCTGCCAAGGGATTTCCCAACCTGGAATGTGTGAAGAACTCCCCCCCCCCCATGTGGGATGACAGAGTCCCCCAGTTCTTAACAAAATACTTGATGAGTGACTGCACTGTTACAGTTGGTCTTGTTCTCCTCAAGTGATTTTTTTGCCTAGAGGCGGGCGCAGCCGTGGTTGCTGCATGGGCAGGTTGAGGGGAGTGGCGACAGGGCTGAACTTGAAGCACTAACTGGACCATGCTGCTAGGGTGAAGGAGAAGCGGCTGGAAGGCCTCCTCTAAGCTGGGAGTGGGGGGAGCCTGACAGGCAGGCAGGGAGAAGACACAGAGCTAGAATGAGTCTGAGTCTTTGACCACACAGCTTCCAAAAGGACAGCAAGCCAAGCTTTCTGACTTTCTTTCCCAGCTGTGTGCTGGTAGACTTGCTCCTAACTGCCGGCATTCCATCTCCATGCCCTTCGTAGTGAATCACAGCAGTTCCACAACTCCAAGAGCCAAGCCTGGAACTTCCTTCTGAAAGGCTCTTCTATTTCTAAGAAACAAACGATTCATGTGCAGAACTGTGGTACGCGCAAGTACATTCCACTCCAGCCCTTCTTAGTGAGCCACAGTGTTCTGCAGCCCAGAGGACAGAGTAGCGGAGGCCTAACATCCCCCCTAACCCTAACCCTAAGCCCACCACCAGCTGTTCCTGATGAGTGTTCCCATAACTCAATCATCATCATCAACCACAACCTAGAATTGCAGCCAGTAAGTTTTCTTGTCCGGCAGCCTTTGTTCCGGGGTTAGGGCAGAAATGATTATGAAATGTTTAAGCAGTGAGTGCCTAGCTTGAACATCAGGTACAGGTACTGTGTTCAGGTTAGTTGTCAAGCCAGATTAAGTCACCTTTTCTGTGTGTTATTTGAAGGAAAAACCATCATTACATAAATTAATGTAACATAGTTTATGAGATTAAAAAGGCAGAGTAAGATCCATTAGCTTTAGCCAAGCCCAACAGTGTGCGCACTGAGTCTTAATGAGTCACACAGCACAGCACAAAGATCCACACAGGGGACTTACGCACACACAAGAAGTACATTTCCCTTCTTTGTGAGCCACAGGGCATTGCACATGGGGTCCTGACTCTGAGGCAAATGTCTCAAAGAACTCCCAATGTAGATTGCTACTTGCTGTAAACATTGTACTTACTGTCCAGTGATGAAGAGCACATTCTGTCGCCGCAGAAATTGTTTTCCGGCCAGCTGAGAAAACCGTCGTTGGTGTGGGGTCCCCCCCCCAAGGTCGCAGCTGCCTAGCCCCATCAACAGCGTAGGGATGATGTCTTTTTCTATGGGCTTGCCTTTTGAGATCCGGAGAGGTGTGGGTATTGGGAGGGGGTTGAAACTGTAGTAATTGTAGATCTTGGACGCTATGTTGCCCCTATGTTTTCCCTCCTGCCTTGCCCTGTTGCCCCGTAGTTTTATCTGTTTTTTTCCCCCACACTTAGGGGATTTATTTTACTGGTTTTGATTGTATTGTATTCTGTTGTGCTGTGTTAGTTATTGTATTTGTAGTGACTATTATTGTCTGTGCACTTATTGTTGTTTATTATTTTGCATTTATTGGTTGTGGCTCGGGTCATATATCATCACATGGAGCCTGTAGGTTGCCCTATTACGGTGGTGTCGGGCCGCGGGAAGTACGCTTGGGGCTGGCGGGTCGGTCGGATAAGAAGAACTCGGGACAGACATCTTCGGCCTGTCCCACGTTCTGACCCGCTGGCTCACTGCAACATGTCAGGGATCCATCCCGTCTGTTCCCCCGGCCTGTCCTGCTTGCTGATTAATGCCAGGTCGGTACAAAATAAGATCCCTGTCATCCACGACTTGATCGTTTGAGAAATGGCAAATGCGTTTTAATGTAACCAAATGTAAAGTAATGCATATTGGGGCAAAAAAATCCAAACTTCATCTATCAACTCATGGGCTCTGAGTTATCCGTGACGGATCAGGAAAGAGATCTAGGTGTGTTGGTGGACAGCTCCATGAACGTGTCTACCCAATGTGTGGCAGCAGTGAAGAAGGCCAATTCCATGCTAGGGATTATCAAAAAGGGGATTGA
>JAHTLZ010003124.1:0-16959 GCA_023846285.1 Phrynocephalus versicolor | reverse complement strand
CCCAAGCCAAGCTACTCCTAAGGAGTTCCTACACACATTAGTCTTACTAGATTTAAAAAAATATAGTGTAAGTTTACATTTTTGAGACCTTCAATACATTTTATTGCACTCGTTAAAATGGAGTTGGAGGGAGCAGCTGTAGTTTCCTGTAGTACTTGTGCCATGTTTGTCATTTTGACAGAGCGTGTACAGAACTACATTTGCTGCAAGTGCAAACTGGTTGCGCTTTTGGAAGAGAAGGTCCAGCAGCTAGAAGCTCGCATATCGGACCAGCAACACATTGAGGAGCTTGAGAGATTCCTGGACAGAGCAGAACAGACTA
Source organism: Phrynocephalus versicolor (assembly GCA_023846285.1). Taxonomy (NCBI): domain Eukaryota; kingdom Metazoa; phylum Chordata; class Lepidosauria; order Squamata; family Agamidae; genus Phrynocephalus; species Phrynocephalus versicolor. Next base: position 16,637 of record JAHTLZ010003124.1, on the reverse strand, counting down.
TCCAGGTCAAAGAAGAGACAGGGCACACTTCTGAGGAGGAAGTCACTGCCCCAACTCAGGAGGTAGATGGGTGGAGGAATGTGACTCAAAGGAGTAGAAGGCCAAGGGATCACTCAGAGAGTCTCATATTGCACAATCAATTTGAGGCTCTTTCCCTCAGCACACCTCATGAGGCACACATAGAGGAAGAATTGGTTCCACCGGAGGATCTCTCCCTCATCACTATTGATGAGACACAAGATCAGGTACATGTAGATGAACAGGCTGCAGGAGAGAAGCTTATTGTACTAGGGGATTCTATAATTAGAAATACAGAGGGATGGATTTGTGACGAGCATGATAACCGGATGGTCACTTGCCTGCCAGGTGCAAAGGTTGCAGACATCACCAGAAATATAGATAGCTTGTTAGAGAGAACTGGGAAGGAGCCAGTGGTCATGGTACATGTTGGTACCAATGACGTTGGGAAGGCAAAGCGGTCAGTCTTGGAAGCCAAATTCAGGTTGTTAGGTAGAAGATTGAAGTCCCGGGCTTCCAAGGTAGCATTTTCAGAGGTGCTACCTGTTCCTCGGGCAGGACCCGCCAGGCAGGCAGAACTCAGAAGCCTCAATGCGTGGATGAGGCGATGGTGTCGAGAGGAGGGCTTTAGATTTGTCAGGAACTGGAGAACATTTTGGGACAAGCCAAACCTGTTCAGGAGGGATGGGTTGCACTTGAATCAGGATGGGACCAGATTGCTGGCACTCAACCTCAAAAGGGCAGCAGAGCAGCTTTTAAACTAATAACTGGGGGAAAGCCGACAGGAGCTGAGTGGCATCCGGTTCGGAACACATCATCCTCGGGGAATGAGGTTGAAGAAGGTAGAGAATCACATAGAGATGGCGTAGCAGGTATTAGCACTAGGAGAATAACGGAATATGACAGTTTGTCTACTGATAATAAAAGCTGTGCGGGAGAAAGAACAAGGCAGCAGCTGTTGTTGCGGGACCCACTGTACAGGTGCTTCTACGCCAATGCTCGAAGCCTCCGAGCAAAGATGGGAGAACTTGAACATTTAGCAGCTAGGGATAACATAGATATAATAGCCATAACAGAAACCTGGTGGAATGTGGAGAACCAGTGGGATACAGCAATCCCAGGCTATAAACTCTATAGAAGGGATAGAGAGGGGCGGGTTGGAGGAGGAGTGGCCATCTATGTCAAAGAAGGGGTAAAATCCAGCAGAATGGAGATGGACAGAGGGTCTGACTCCACCATAGAATCACTGTGGGTTAAACTACCAGGTCCAAGGAGTGATGTGATCGTTGGAGTATTCTATCGTCCACCAGATCAAAACCTTGAGGGGGACCTTGAAATGAGGAGAGAAATCATGGAGGTGGCTAAGAGGGATAGGATAGTAATCATGGGGGACTTCAATTATCCCCACATTGACTGGGCCAATGCGAGCTCCGGGCAAGAAAGAGAAATTGGGTTTCTCGACTTGCTGAATGACTGTGCCTTAGAGCAACTTGTCACGGAGCCCACCCGAGAACAGGCAACTCTGGATCTAATATTGTGTGATACTCAGGACCTGGTCAGGGGTGTGAATGTCACTGAGCCTCTGGGGAACAGTGACCATGCTGCAATTACCTTTGCCATGCATGTCGGAGGAAGAGTGTCAACCAAATCAGACATAAAAACCCTTGATTTTCGAAGGGCAAACTTCCCTCAGATGAGGAAAATAGTTAGAGAGAAACTGAAGGGGAAGGTTAAAAGAATCCAATCTCTTCAGAGTGCATGGAGCCTGTTTAAAACAACAATAATAGAGGCCCAGCACAAGTGCATACCACAAAGAAAGAAGAGCTCATTTAAGTCCAAGAGGGCACCGGCATGGTTAACGAGTGGAGTTAGAGAGGCTCTAAAGCACAAGGAGAGGTCCTTCTGTAAATGGAAATCCTCCCCAAATGAGGATAATAAAAAGGAACACAAACTCTGGCAAAAGAAATGTAAGAAGATGATAAGGGAGGCAAAGAAAGACTTTGAGGAACGAATGGCTAGCAATATAAAGGGTAATAATAAAAGCTTCTTTAAATATGTTAGAAGTAAAAAACCTGCCAGAGAACCAGTTGGCCCTCTGGATGGTGAGGGGGGAAAAGGGGAGGTTAAGGAAGACTTGGACATTGCAGAGAAATTGAATGAGTTCTTTGCGTCTGTCTTCACGACAGAGGACCTTGAGCGGATTCCGCTGCCTCAGCCGCCCCTCTTGACTAAAGAATTAAATCAAATACAGGTTAAAAGAGAGGAGGTTTTAGGACTAATTGATAAATTGAGGATTAACAAGTCACCGGGCCCAGATGGCATCCACCCTAGGGTTATTAGGGAACTGAGAAATGAAATTGCAGATCTCTTAACGGTTATATGCAACTTGTCTCTTAAAACGGCCACAGTGCCGGGGGACTGGAGGATAGCAGATGTCACACCATTTTTTAAAAAAGGAAGGAGGGGGGACCCGGGAAACTACAGGCCGGTTAGCCTTACATCTGTCCCAGGGAAGATGGTGGAAAGCCTCATCCAAGAGAAAATCTTAAAACACATAAAAGAACAAACCTTGCTGAGAGAAAATCAGCATGGCTTCTGTAAGGGTAAATCTTGTATGACAAACCTCTTAGAATTTTTTGAAAAGGTCAACAGGCACGTGGATTTGGGTGAACCGGTTGATATAGTCTATCTGGATTTTCAAAAAGCTTTTGACACAGTCCCTCACCAAAGGCTGCTGAGAAAATTGCACAGTCAGGGGATAAGAGGGCAGGTCCTCTTATGGATTGAGAACTGGTTGAAATCCCGGAAACAAAGAGTAGGTGTCAATGGGAAATTTTCGCAATGGAGAGAAGTGAAAAGCGGTGTGCCCCAGGGCTCGGTCCTGGGACCGGTGCTTTTCAATCTGTTCATAAATGACCTGGAGACAGGGAAAAACAGTGAGGTGGCCAAGTTTGCAGATGACACAAAACTTTTCCGTGTGGTAAATACCAGAGAAGATTGTGAAGAGCTCCAGAAGGATCTCTCCAAACTTGGGGAGTGGGCTGAGAAATGGCAAATGCGTTTTAATGTAACCAAATGTAAAGTAATGCATATTGGGGCAAAAAACCCAAACTTCGTTTATCAACTCATGGGCTCTGAGTTATCCGTGACGGATCAGGAAAGAGATCTTGGTGTGTTGGTGGACAGCTCCATGAAGGTGTCTCCCCAATGTGTGGCAGCCGTGAAGAAGGCCAATTCCATGCTAGGGATTATCAAAAAGGGGATTGAAAATAAAACAGCCAACATTATAATGCCATTATACAAAACAATAGTAAGGCCCCACCTGGAGTATTGTGTACAATTCTGGTCACCGCATCTCAAGAAAGACATAGTGGAACTGGAAAAGGTGCAGAAGAGAGCGACTAAAATGATTACCGGGCTGGAGCACCTCCCTTATGAAGAAAGGCTAAAACATTTGGGCCTCTTTAGTCTGGAAAAAAAGGCGCTTGAGGGGGGATATGATTGAGACGTACAAAATAATGCAGGGTATGAGTAAAGTGGATAGAGGGAAGCTCTTCTCTCTCTCCCAAAATACCAGAACTAGGGGACATACACTCAAATTGAGGGCTGGGAGAGTAAGAACAGACAAAAGAAAATATTTTTTCACCCAGCGCGTTGTGAGTCTGTGGAACTCCCTGCCACAGGATGTGGTGATGGCATCTGGCCTGGATGCCTTCAAAAGGGGATTGGACAGATTCCTGGAGGAAAAGTCCATCACAGGTTACAAACCATGATGGAGATGTGGAGTCTCCAGGCTTTAAACCGGGTTACTTCAAGGGCCAGATGCAGGGGAGTGGTATCAGGAGACAGAGATCTAGTCTCATGCACTCCCAAACGCACCTGGTGGGGCCGCTGTGAGATACAGGAAGCTGGACTAGATGGGCCTTTGGCCTGATCCAGCATGGCTCTTCTTATGTTCTTATGTTCTTATGGTTTTGTAACGCAGGGAAAAAATCAAGAATAAATAAAAGCCTATGGTATAGATCTCAGAAAGAAGGAGGAATAGGTATACCCAATATAAGAAATTACTACATAGCCAATCAACTCAGTTCTTTGGGGGAAATTCTTTTTAAACCACAGAAGCTAATATGGTGGGAGCAAGAGTCTTTGGATATAAAGGGGGAAATAAACACATTTTTATTCACGGAAGTTAAAAACAAAGTAAAGATTGACAACCCCCTATTGAATAGTCTAATTGTTATATGGAGAACATACAATCTTGTCTCCGAAGGGATCCCCACTGGCTTTAGTTACTGATTTGGAAAGCTTCCCAGTCAACTTGAAGCATTATCTGGAGTTATTTAAAATTAAGAAAATAGCTAGACTAAAGGATTGGATGCTTAAGATCAAAACAACTCATGATATAAAAAATATTTTGCAACCCAGTGACTTAACATGGTTAAATTATATTCAACTAGGAAAATGGACTAAGGACTGGGGAAAAAGAAATAATCAAATTAGAGAGTGCACAAAATTTGAACATTTCTTACTATCGCTTGAGTCTCATCAGGAAAATTTAGAGAAAGGAATAACACGTAAAATATATAAAATACTAGGGGACTCATTAGAAATGAAGGAGTTAAATACCTTGAGAGAAATCTGGAACCAAGATCTTAATGTACCGATAGAGAAAGAAGACTGGAAGAAAATTTGGAATATGAGAATTTTGAGATCATTATCGGTCAGGATAAAAGAAAACTACTTTAAACTGGTCTCCAGATGGCATTTAACCCCAGTTAAACTAAATAGAATGAATTCTGGTTACTCTAAGATATGTTGGAAATGTGAAAAAGAGCTTGGTACTTACATGCATCTTTGGTGGGAATGTGAAATAGTCCAAAGGTTCTGGAAAAAAGTGTTTTTAGAGCTAAGCAATACGATTAAGATAGATATAGATTGTAATCCAGAGATAGCATTACTATCATTGTTAATAAGCAAAGATTATGATGTTACAACAAAGGAATTAATAGCAAATTTTATGACAGCTGCTAGATTAATCATAGCAAAAAATTGGAAGTCAAAATTAGAATTTAAGATGGATGATTGGTATAATGAACTTTGGGATATAGCTATAAACGATAAGTTGTCCTGCAGTTTAAAGGTTAAACGAGGAGAAATGAAAAAAGACATCTTCTACGATATTTGGGGTAAATTTTTAGATTATGTATTAGTTGAAGGAAAAGGGAAAGAGTCCACGAATATCTCACAACAATTCTGGAGAAGAGAACTTTAAGAAGATTACTAGAAGAATGGAAGATGGAGCAACGAACAAGACATGGATGGACCCGTGGGATGGGGGTGCACTTATATTGTTTGTTGTATTTTTTTTATCCTCATTTCTTATGTTGTTTGTATGTAATTAAATTTATAATAAAAAATAATTAAAAAAAACAAACAAACAGATGTTTCAGAGTTCAGCCTAGGTTGTGTTTTGTTACAGGAAAAAGGATTTCTCCATCCAATATCCCTTTTCCAGTAAAAATATTCGTACCCAGAGAAAGAAATTACTCCATACCAGAGAAAGAGGACCTCAGTATTGTGTGGTCCCTGAATAAGTTGCGACCCTACCTTTGGGGAAGAAACTTTGTTCTACAAACAGATCATGAAGCTTTGAAGTGGTTGAACCATTTGAAAGCAAGTAACCAACGTCTACTTAGATGGAGTTTGTCCCTGCAAGATTTTGAGTATGACGTTAAGTATATCCCAGGCTCCAAAAACATTTTAGCTGACAGCCTTTCTAGAATGTATTTTGGTGTAGAGAAGTCTCCTGAAGAAGAAGAAATCTTTGTTCCTGAGTAGTGTCATTATTTCATGATAAGCTAGTTACAAAGAAATAGATTGTTCTAGTATATGCTATATAGCCATTGTATTTCTTAGTATTATGCATATGTGATATGTTCTGATTTTTCTCTATAGAGCCGGGAACATTATGAGGTTGGGCGCACGTGCTGTCAGTGGGTGGGGCTTATGGGTTAGTAGGTGGGGCTTGCAGTGGGGTGGTAGGGTCAGCGAGCAACCGTCCCCTGACACATTCTCAGCCACCAAATCTGCCCCTTCTTACAAAAAGTTTGGGCACCCCTGTTCTAGAGCAAATTATTAAACAGGCAGTTTGTAGTTATTTAACAAATATGAAATATTTATAAAGAAGAAGAAAAAAATAGTGATTTTAAACTGAACTCTTATTTGGCAAACATGGTGGTTTATTTAGTGGGAGACCTTTAAGTAGAAAAAGGTTCCCCGTAAAAGGCACAGACAGTTGAAGTGAATTTTCCTGGTTGAGTGAGGTTTAAGACCTGGTAGAGAGAAGCGGGTGTGCAAAATAAAACAAAGAGAGGTTTTATTTGAAGAGCTTCTGGTTGATCTGAGGAAAACCTTACAGTTGTGGAAAATTCAGATCTTTAAAATCTGTGTGTGCTTTGAAGATCAGTACTGGTTGTGCTGGACTACTGGTTCTCTGGTGAAAAAGAGATTGCAGACTAAAGCACAAGTACTGGAAATAAACTGAAAATTAGTAAAGTGAAGGAAGAATTAAAGCAGACTTGCTGCAAAAGTCTGTTTAGTTTGCCAAAAATTTGTTGAAGCAGTGGTGAGCTTCAGAAAGCAGTGTTTTAACTTGAGATTTTGCGTACCTGCTGCAGTTTAATTGCCATTTCTGTTGAAAAGGAAATTGGACAATAGTAAATTTAAAAGGCAGAGGTACTGGTGAATATAAGGAAAGTTTATTTGAAAAAACAAACAAACAAAGCAGTGAAACAGACTTGCTGAATAAGTCTGGCCAGTGTGCCAACTCAAGAGATACAGTGTCCGTTTTGACAGTTTCAGCCATTAGCTGAGCCAAGCTGCTAGAGGCGAAAGAAACAAAGTAACTCAAAAGGGTTGGTCAGATAAAATAACTTGAATAAGCAGGGTTTGAAATACAGTGGTACCTTGTATAAAGGAATTAATTTGTTCCAAATGTAATTATGTTAAGCAAATTTTCCTTTATACAAATTCCCATAGGAATGCATTGAAAGCAGAGTAATCCCATCTTTATGTTGTATGGATTTTCCCCATAGGCAATTATGTTAAGCAAATTTCCCCTATCTCTGGAATTTTTATGTTGTACAAATTTTATGTTATACAAGCTGTCTGTTATACAAGGTACCACTGTATAAAACACCTATATTACTTTTAATTTAAGCAAAGAGTTAATGCCTGCAAAAAGAAATAAAAAGATGGAGTCTAAAGGGATCGTTCTGGCTGAACAGTATTTAGCCTCTGAGGAGGAAAATGGTGGTCCTCAGGAAGTGGAAGAGCAGATTCCCCATGATGCTGATAAAATTAGTGAAACACCTGAATTTTTAAAATGGAAACTGGAACAGGAATTTAAATTATGAGAATTACAATTACAGCTGGAGCAGGAAGAAAGAAATAAGGAATGTGAATTACAGGAAAGAGATAAGGAACATGAATTACAATTTCAGCTAGAGTTAAAGAAATTGAAGCTGTCAGCTCAGTCCATTTCAAATAACAGTAATTCAGTGGGTGAAAATTTGAAAGTGGACCTTAAAAGGTTTCCAGTTTATAGAAAAAACGATTCCATTGAATCCTTTTTAATCTCTTTTGAATGAGTATGCTTGGAGTTTGATGTGCAGGAGGATCAGAAAATGTCTTGTTTACATCCACAGATTAGTGGTGTTTTGTTAGAAATTTATTCTCAGTTACCTTGGGAACAAGCACAAAGCTAGCAAGATTTTAAACATTTAGTGTATAAGCATGTGGGGATAACTGCTGAACAGCTTAGAAAATTTTTTTCGCAGTGTCACTAAAGGGAATGATAACACATATTCCCAGACAGGCTACAAGTTAATAAATTTGCTTGAGATATGGTTGGAAAAAGAGCAGGTGACAGACTTGGAACAAATGAAGCAAGTAATTGGTTTAGAACAATTTTATAATTTGCTAAATCCAGAATTGAGATTTCTAGTCCAGATTTCTAAAACAGTGAACAGGCAGCTGAGATAGCTGATCATATCAGTCTATTGAAATATCCAAGATCCTCAGAACTTAAATTTAAAAATTGTGAAAATAAAAACAAAATGGGGCAGTTTGAACATAAACCATTTAAGCAAGCACTAGAGCAAGGAGAAAAATTTAAAGTGCAGGGACAGCAGCCTGCAAAAACATATGGTACTGAGGAAAAATTTAATAAATATGGTAATGATAGTCAAAAGAATCCTGTCAGTTTTCATTGCAATCAAAGTGGGCATATTAAAAGAAATTGTTATATTTTAAAAAATAAACAGCCTGACAGTCATCAGAAAAAGGTGTTTTACATTGAAAAGGATAAAAGTGAACAGGCATCAGACAGGGAGAACAATGTAACCAGAGAGGGGGAATTGGCTGAATGCCCCGAAGACAAAGAGGTTAAAATAGTACATTGTTACTTTATTAATTCAGGGAAAGATTTGTTGTCAAAATATGGGGAAATTATACATATTAATGGGAAAATTATATGGGATTAATAGATTTATGTTCCCAAATTTCTATTGTGCATCCATCTATTTTGAAATCGAGTAGCATAATATAAGGGCAAACGTTTTTGGTTAAGGGGCTTGATCTTGAACTAATTAAATTACCAGTGGCTAAAGTCAGTATTCAGTATAGGGATTGGATTGGCCAGTGGGAGGCAGCAGTTTCAGACCAAATTTCTACTATGTTCCTGATAGGTCTCGAAGTCATAGACCATGTACAGAGTACAAATTTGGTACAAAAAGGGAAGGGTGTACCAAAACTAGAAAATAAGAAAGTTATCAAGAACAGAAAAGATTGACCACAAAATAGTGTATTAAATGTAGTTAAGAAAGCAAATGAAGAGGTTAAAGAAACAGGCAGTTTAACTGTCAACAACTGCCATGACATGACAGTTGCAGTAGAGCAGGAAGAGGAACGTCCAAAAGAATGTTTGGGGACTGTAGATAACCAAGAGCTGCCAGTGAGACCTAAGTCATTTGAAATGGAAAACAAGGCTTCCGGTTTTAATGGCCGACTGCATAAGACGCTAGGGAGTTCCTCCGTGGGATCCCCAGAGCGCACAGGGGGTTTTAAGAGTTTCGCGAAGGCTCCACGGGCTCTATTAACCTCAGGGGGGCTGCCCTGAGGGATTGGGTATCAGCTGCTGCCCCTTGCGACTCTCCTTTCACCCCGATCCGGAGGGATTGGGGAGAAAGGATCGAGTTGCGGGCACTTTACCACCGCTACTCCTGTGTCTGCGAAGTCTCACAGTCTTAGCAGAAAAGCCATTAACCTCCAAGAACTTTACAAAATCGTTTCTATCGGAGGGAGAATCAACAGGCTGTTAAACGGCTAACTTGAAGATAAAGATCATACCCGAAGAAACGTGAGTTGGTTTGTTTGTATCGGAATCTGTTCGGAGCGTGGTGGGAAGCAGCCGTAACTCTCCTTCGTGAATGCAAATCGGAATCGTGCGGTGGGGGCGGAGGAGATATCCCTTCATTTGCGAAGTGAGTTTAAATTAATATTTAAATTGAAGTGGAAGAATAATGGGACTTGGAGAAGCTTGATCGTGAAGTCTGCAGTTCAGGACTGGCGTTTGAAGTCACCCCCCTTTTTTTTTCTTTGTGGAAAGACGGAGTGAATAGTGAATAGAGAAGAACGCGGGGGGGTGGAAGGGGGGTATTTTAAAAGACTCTGGTGTTTGAAGTTACTCCCCCCCTTACCTGATTTTATACTTCCAAAGACTTTTGAGAATCAACAATTGAATTCCCCCTCCCTTTTCTTGTGGAGGATTGAATGCTTAGAGGGATTTGAGGGGTGGACAAGGCAAAAAGGCTGCTTTGTTTGATTTTACATTTCAAAAGACTTCACCAGAGCCGGCTGGAAAGCCACCCCCTTTCTTTGAGGGGGAGCTTTTTGGAGTTGTTTTTTGGAACAGCCTCGGAGTTACTGCAAACCGAAGTTACTGTTAATCCCTCTTTCTTAACTGGATTAGACCTTAGAAGTGGTTGAAGAAAAATATATCTTTTGGACGGGCAAGAACTTTGTTATACAAACCTTTTGTTATAGGAGAGACAGAACTTTTTTTCCTTATGTGGATTAGGCTGTGAAGAAGCCGAAGAGTCCTTCTAATTTTTCCCTCAATTCTTAATTTTTAAGGGTTTCTTTGTGGGTTTCACTTTGTGTATCTGGTTGCAGAAGAAACGAAACTAAGTTGTTGCGTATTTTTCTTTGAGGCTCCCTGTGGTTTGAAGAACATACGGTAGACATAACAAGATAATATTACTGCTGTGAACTGGACTGAGAATCTCATTCCTTAGGTTGGAGCGCCATCTGGTGGATTTTAAAAATTATCGTATTGGATATTGGTTAGGAAATTCATTTCTTATGTTAGAGCACCATCTGGTGGATTTGGAAAATTATTGCATATAAAATTCAATTTGAATGTTGTATGGAGTGGGAAAGTGTTTGACTATATAGAAAAATTGATAAAATTTGATAAATTGTTATTAATTTGATATTTGGATAATTTAAAGTCAGAAAGGTTAAAATGAAGTTAGAATAGGCAAACTCAATATTATTGATGGTAAATAGGTGAATATTAATCAATATTAATTAATGGAGTATTAATAGACTAATTTGATTGGTTGAAGTTTACTATGGTTTATTGAATGAATTAATCTTAACGTGTGATTAAACTGTGTCTTATTGGAATAGAAGTTAACTAAAATTGTGATGGCAGAGAAGAAGAAGTTGACACCCTTAACACAAAGAAGAGATTCCAGACAAGAGGAGGGTAAAGAATGGGAAGGACTAATGATACACATAAGGAGAGAATTTGAAAAAAGTGAACAAAGTATGGACCAGAAGTTGTCAGAACTAAAGGAAGACATGCAGAAACAAATCAAAGAGGCAGTTGGGGAACTGTCAGCTCAAGTGAAGGACTTAACGGTGAAAACAAAGAGTATAGAAGCTAAAGTGAAGAAAGTGCAGACAGAGGTTAAACAATGTAGAGAAGAAACAGAGAGGAATAGAACAGGAGTGTCAGAAGTAGAGACTACACAAAGGAAAATGGCTGAGGAGCTTGCTTTTCTTGAAATGAGACAAAGGCAACAGAATCTTCGTTTCCGTTTGATTCCATGGGAGGAAGAAGATATTAAGGCCAAAGTAATAACGGAACTGGCGAAGTGGCTTGGGTGGCAAGAACAGGAAGTAGCTGATGCAATCTCCCAAGTGTTCAGGATTGCAGCCAGATCAAAGAAATTGAGAGCGAAGAAGACACCAAGTGACGTTATTGTGTCATTGACATCTATGGCCGTGAGAGATAGAATCCTGAAACATAGTTATGACAACCGATTTGTGATTGATGGACAACAAATCTTGATATACAAGGAGATCCCTCTTCATTTCTTGAGAAGAAGAGGAAGTTATAAACCTCTGGCAGAAACGCTGAGAAGAAATGGCTTGAGATTTCGTTGGGAGTTTCCAGAAGGTCTATCCTTCATCTACAAGATGAAAAGATTTAAAGTAACATCTGAGTCGGAGATAGGTAAATTTCTGAGAAAATATGGAGAAGAGCTTGGGTACAGGAAACCATCGAAAGAGGGTGATAGATGACCTGAAGAAGAAGAAGAGGAAGAAGATGAGGAGTTAGAACTCTCTGATGAGGAAGAAGGTAAAGCTGACTTAGCTATGGCCAATATTTGAATAGAGACTGATAAAAATATATTTAATTTGAAATTTGCAATGGCGCTGAGAGTATTGACTTGGAATGTTAATGGCCTGAACGAAAAGACCAAGAGAAACAGAATTACGCACTTATTGAAGAAAGAAAATCTGGACCTGATTTGTTTGCAAGAAACACATATTGCAATGAAACATATGAAGATTCTAAAAAACAAAATTTTGGGACAAGAATTTGTATCGTCTGATAAATTGAAGAAAAGAGGAGTGGTGATATATGCAAAACACAAACTGGAACCTAAGTTGATTATGAAAGATGAAGAGGGAAGATTCTTGATGGTGCAAATTACTTGGCAATCTGAAAAATTTTTCATTGTAGGCATTTATGCGCCAAATGAAAGGAAACTAGAATTTTACAGAGAGTTAGAACAAAGACTGTTAGACTATATGGATGAAAAACTCTTTCTGATGGGAGACTGTAATGGAGTAATGATGCCGGATTTGGATAGATCTCAGAAAAAGAAAGGTTCAGAAGGGAAACTACCAAAATCTTTTTTTGACTTAGTTGAAAATTTTGGATGGACCGACATTTGGAGATTGAGACACCCAATGGAGAAACAGTTTACCTTTTTCTCTGAACCGAACCAGAGTTGGGGAAGAATCGATTACATATTTGTCCCTAACGATATCTCACATAGAGTGACAAAAGTGGAAATTCTACCTAAAACGATCTCAGATCATAATGCAATCGTGATGGAAGTTAAAACAAAAATGCAAGGATTATACCGTTGGAGATTGAATGAAAGTTTACTGGATGAGACTGAGACTTTGCAGATAGCGAAAAAAAGCTTTAGAGATTATTTGAAAAATAACTGGAGAAGAGAAACACCAACAAATGTTGTATGGGATGCTAGTAAAGCTGTTATGCGAGGCCTCTTTATCCAAAGAAATGCGTATCAGAAGATACAGAAAGAAAAGAAGCAAAATGAGATCTTAAAAGAAATGGTAGAGACAGAGAAGAAATTGGTGGAAAAGCCAAAGGAACAGAAATGGATCCAAAAACTAAAGATGCTTCAAACTCAGTTGTCAATGATTATCAATCAAGAAATTGAGTGGAAGGTAAAGATGATGAGACAAAGAAATTTTGAATCGGCAAATAAAGTAGGGAAACTGTTAGCTTGGGAGCTTAAATGGAAGCAAAAACAAAAGGTTGTGAACAAATTAGTAGTAGATAAAAAACTAGTGGAAGACCCAAAAGAAATTGTAAAGGTGTTTCGGAATTTCTACAGAGATTTATATACGAAGAAAAAAGAGAATCCGGAACAGATTGACAGATATTTAAGAAAGAATGGATTGAAAAAAATTACAACAAACCAATTGTCAATATTGAGTGAGAAAATTACCCCACATGAAGTACAAAGTGCAATAGAGAGGGCGAAAACTGGAAAATCACCGGGTCCAGGTGGTCTGACTGCAAAATATTATAAAAAACTGTCAGATGAAATGTTACCAATAATGGTGGAGGTTATGAATGAAGTTCTAGAAAAAGGAGTCATACCTAATACCTGGAAGGAGGCGTACATAACACTGATTCCAAAGGAGAATTCAGACGTGACAGATGTTAAAAATTATAGGCCCATTTCCCTTTTGAATGGAGACTATAAATTATTTGCCGATGTTTTGGCCAATAGATTAAAAAGGGTTTTAAATGAATTATTACACAAAGATCAAGCGGGGTTTCTTCCTGGCAGACAGATGAAAGATAATATGAGAAATATAATTGATATAATAGAGTATCTAGAAGTCAGGAAAGAGAAACAAGCCGCTTTGATATTTATCGATGCTGAAAAAGCCTTTGATAATGTTTCTTGGCAATTTATGAAGAAGAATTTGGAAAACATGGGAGTGGGAACAAAGTTTTGGAACTGTGTTAATGCAATATATAACGAACAGAAAGCAAGTTTATTGATTAATAATGTGATAACAGAAAGTTTCCCGATTGGGAAAGGTACGAGACAAGGGTGCCCATTGTCCCCACTGTTATTTATTACTGTATTGGAAGTATTGTTAGTTAAACTGAGAGACATGGTGACAATCAAAGGTATATGTGTGGGGGATAAGGAATATAAATTAAAAGCGTTTGCTGATGATTTAGTTTTGACGTTAGAGAATCCAAAAGAAAGTATCACTGAGGTGATGAAAATAATTGAAGAATTTGGCAATTTAGCCGGCTTCAAACTGAATAAGAACAAGACGAAGGTCTTATTGAAAAATGTAACAAAGATTGTGAAGAATTTGAAAAATTGTCCGCCCTCTCAGTGGTGAAAAAAGTCAAATATTTGGGAATTAATTTATCTCTTACGAACTTAAATCTCTTTGAGGATAATTATAATATGGTATGGAACTCGATCAAGAGAGATCTGGAAACATGGAATAGATTGAATTTGTCGTTGATGGGAAGAATTTCGGTGATAAAGATGAACGTGCTACCAAGGTTGTTATTCCTATTTCAAATGATCCCAATAATCAGAGGGATAGGCCATTTTAAGGAATGGCAGAAGATATTGTCTAAATTTGTCTGGCAAGGTAAAAGACCCAGAATAAGATTTAAATTATTAACAGATGCCAAGGAAAGGGGAGGATTTGCCATGCCAGACTTGAGATTGTATTATGAAGTGGTCTGCCTCGGTTGGATAAAAGATTGGATTATTTTAGTTGATGAGGATCTATTGGATTTAGAAGGTCATGATAACAGATTTGGTTGGCACGCTTATCTTTGGTATGATAAAGTGAAAGTACATAAAAGTTTTATGAATCATGTAATTAGAAAGTCATTACTTCAGGTCTGGGAACGGTTGAAACCCTTTTTAGAGAGACATACGCCGAGGTGGTTATCCCCAATTGAGGCATTGGCGATTAAGAGGAAAGATAAAGAAGGAGTGGGAATCACATATGGGGATGTGTTATTTTTTTCAGAAAAAGGTCCTAGACTGAAGTCTTACGATATGTTGAAAGAGAAGTTAACAGGCTGGTTTCAGTACCATCAGCTAAATGACATTTTTCAGAAAGATAGAAGGGAGTTTGGGTTTGGAGAGAAGGAATCTAAGTTCCAAACCATAATCATGGGCCCAAAAAAGAAATTGCTGACCAGATTATATAATTTTTTGCTGGAGTTTAATCTAAAAGATGAACAAGTCAAAGAATGTATGGTAAAATGGGCTATGGATCTGGGTCATAATATTGAGTTAGATGTGTGGGAAAGATTGTGGAAAAAGAATATGAAGTTTACCGCATGTACTTTGATAAAAGAAAATTTGTTGAAAATGATGTATAGGTGGTATATTACTCCAACGAAATTAGCAAAGATGTATAGGATGAAAGATGACCATTGTTGGAAATGTAAAGAGAAACAAGGTGATTTTTATCATATGTGGTGGACCTGTGAGAAAGTGAAAGAGTACTGGGCACTGATATATGATGAACTTAAAAAGATGTTAAAGTGTACATTCCCAAAACGACCTGAATTTTTTCTGTTAGGGTTGGTGGATAATGAAATTAAAGGAGCAGATAGGACTCTATTTTTATACGCAACAGCAGCGGCACGAATGCTCCTGGCACAGAATTGGAAGACAACGTATATACCATCTTTGGATGAATGGAGGGCGAAAATATTGGACTTTGCAGAGATGGCCAGACTGACGTGCAGACTGAGGGATCAAGATAACCAGAGGTTCCAAAAAGACTGGCAAAAATTCAAGAACTACATGGAGATTCATTGTAAGGAATTAAAGACTCTTACCGGATTAGGGTAGAACTCGAAGGATTACTACTTATTTTTCAAATCTTCTTTATAAGTATATAAAAGGGGTTTGTCTGAAAGGAAGGCTAGGAGATGAATAACGCTAAAGCCACGGGAAGAACAGAGGGAAGCCAAATTTTAGTGGTAGACTGATTTTGTATCGCTAATGTCATGAACCTGATTCTTTTCTGTATATTAAAATTTCTTAATAAAAACGTATTTAAAAAAAAGAAATGGAAAACAACCTGATATATAAAGAGACAGATTTGAGTCCACAGGGGGGGAAAGGTGGTTTACCTAGTGAGTTGGTAGTGCTCAAGAAATCCAGACAATAGTTATGTGAGGAAAGCCATAGAAATAGAGTCAAAGGCCACCGAGATATGGCAAAGATAAAACAAAAGAACCTGTATCTACAACAGAAGGGTGGCTGGAGTTTTTAGAGCCCCAGCAAAGGTTTTAAAAGACCTAAGAAAGCTATTAACATAAGTCATTTCCAGAAAAAGTTATTTAGAGGGGTGATTTTTACTTAAGACAGAACATGTGAGAAGGCGATTCTCAAGAAAGCATTTAGAAAAGGAGAATATTATTTTGAGAAAGATTCGTTGTTTGAGAGACTTGCCAAATAAGAACTTGAGGAGTGTAGAGTCTAAAGAGAAAATCTACAGTAAAATAAAAAATACAAAGAGAAAAGCTAAACCCAAAACTTCCAAAGAATGGTGGAAGCAGACTTCCAAAAGTGTGATGGTGTTATTAAGCTCTATATGCGGAGGTTTGAGAATAGCACTGGCAGTATGGTTACTGATGTTGGCAGTATTGTACCAAGTTTCGGCATTAATCCATGGGGGAGATCCAGTGAAATGGCTTAGAAGATCAACAAGAACCTGTTGCGTACCAGGCGAGAATTTACCAGCTGCGCTGAAGAGGACTCTAATGAACTGTACCAGGAGTTATGTCAGAGAGACGAGTCGCGTATTTAAAGAACTCAAGGAACGATGGCATCACTTTATTTTGAACTGGATTTTGAGTTTTGTGCCAAAAGAATCGATCATCCACAGCATGTCTTCGTACAGCGGTTGCAGCAAGAAGCGGAAGACATCCACTA
>JAHTLZ010003123.1:181-13971 GCA_023846285.1 Phrynocephalus versicolor | reverse complement strand
TGTGTGTGTGTGTGTGTGTGTGTGTGTGTGTGTGTGTGTGTGTGTGTTTGTGTATGGGGGTGGCGGAAGTGCAGCCATCTGCACCTCTTAGTCCTGATCCTGGAAAGTCTCATTCAAGAGAAAGAGCCACCCACCCAACTGAGCAAGCTCCAGGAGAATCAGTTGGGAGGACCCAAATCACTTTGTTGGGCAGGGGGATGCTGGGATTTGTAGTCCTAAAACTTAACCCTTGTGAAGGCTGTTCAGGGTGATGCTCAGGGACATTTCGTTATGGACAGACAGCATTTGCACGTCGTCAGGTTTGTTAGTCTGGCAAGTGATTTTCTACGTTGCTCTGCTGCCCCCTCCCCCTGCTTCAACAGGCAACCCCTTGGATTGGTGTGTGTGTGTGTGTGCGCGCGCGCGCGCGCGCCCAAGGGTAGGTGTAACATAGCCCCGTCTGTTCTGGAGACCTGCTCCCCCCAGCTGGAGCCCGGGGGGGGCGCATGCCTTGCCCTCAAGCACCCCAAGTGGCTTTTTCTCCCGAGTGGGGCTCACGATTGTCAAAGGGAGGCTCCCAGCGGGGGGTGTGGGGGGCGCCTCCCCCAGTGTGCTCTGCCGGATTGCCTCTCTGCTGCTCTTTTCTTGTGTCTTTCAGCCACCACTAGGACTGCTGGCTTTTGAGTATGGAGGAAAGGTGGGTTGGGGGGGGGCCCCCCCTCCCCCCGCGGCCGCTTCTCCGTTGGGAAAGTGGGGGCCCGGGGGGGGGGGCCCACTGGGCTCTTCCGGGCCTCTTGTCCTCTTCTTGACTCCTTCCCCCTTCAACCTTCTTCCTTTTTGGGTTGGTGGGAGCCTCCTTCTGCTTTTCAATGGGGGGGGGACGAAAGGGCGGGCGGGCGGGCGGGCGGGGGACGAAAGAGATTTCGTACTTTGTTATTGGAGGTGTCTATTTGGAAATAAAAGGAATCCATGCAGCCTGGGATGTCTGGGCCTCATGTTTTGCCCCCAGGGCAATGTTCGGTGTGGACGTTGGCCTGGGTTGGTCAACCGAAATTCTTTGACTCCGAAAAACGAGGGGTGGTCCAGTCTTCAGGGGAGACCCCCCCTCCTTTCTCTCCCCTTTGGCCCTTCCATAAAAGCCTTGGTTCAAACAGCAAAGAGCCTTGAGGATCCCCCAGGGTGGATAAAGTTTTGCTTGGCACAAATTTCTGTATTTGTTTGTTTTATTTATAGGCCGCTTCTCTCCTGATAAGAGGGGGCTTGCACTACTAAAAGAATATAGCAGGACCCCCATATTCACTGATTCGTTATCCACTGATTCAGCTATCCACGGTTTGCAGAAAAAAAAATAAACAATTCAGCAGGCGCAAAGCAAGCTACTGTCACAGACAGCAGCTGTAAAACAAACTGCTCTCATAAAACAGCATTGTAAAGCAAGCTACTGTCTCAAAACTGCAGACAGAACGCAAGCTACTGTCATGAAACAGCAGTTTTGGGGGAGGTTTTGGCATTCTCTGTTATCCGTGGATTTCATTATCCACGGGTAGGCCTGGAACCAATCCCCAGCAGATACCGGGGTCCTACTGTAATATGAAAAAAAAAACCCAGTAAGCTAAATAGTAAGAGTGGACCTGTGGGCTAGATGGGAATAAATCTAATAAATAAATAAAAATAAATAAATTTAACATTAAAAAAAATAACCAGTTACACTGTACTCTAATAAAAATGTGTAAAAATGCACTCCAAATGCCAACCCCCATCCCTGTTCCTCATCTTCTCCACCACTTGACCAATGTCTGGGGGAGGGAGGAATGCCAAAATGGAGAGGCTCCTGTGAATTTCTGGGGTGGGGGCAGGGGACCTGGGGTGGCCCCCGATCTGCAGAGGAGAACATCAGCAACACGTCGGAAGGGGATTCACGTGGGGATCCTGTGGAGGGGAAGGTCCTTTTTGGGACTCTTGGGAGGACAAGGCCAAGAGCAATGGCAGCATCACGGCATTCTTTCAGTCATGTCCATTTTTGCCCTTTATTTTATTTTGTTTTATTTTTATTATTATTTATTGTATTTATTTGCATACCACAAAGGCAACAAAATGAAAGAAACTTAAAAATTTGACAAACTCATACAAAAGATTAAAAATGGACTTAGAAGTGAGAGCAACATTTTTGCTGTTTCTGGTGTCAAGTATTTGTTTAAAATATTCTACCCCGCCTTCCAAAGAACCGAAGGCAGCTTACATTTTTGACAGATGATATTTGAAAGCTGAAGGTAATGAGTATACAACGGCGGCTTCCATTGAAAGACAGTACTTGGTAATGAGTATACAACGGCGGCTTCCATTGAAAGACAGTACTTAAAACTAAGATCAGTGAGTATAAAGAGGCAGCTTCCATCATTAGAAGGCAACATGAAAGCTAGAACAATAAGGATGCAATTATTTAAAATGAGCAAACAAATACTACTGGCAGAATGAAGCTGTTTGGATGAACAGCGAAACGTTTCTATCAAAAAAGAAGTCCAGTAGCCATGACTCAACTCCCAGATAAACGCACCTGGATGACTGAGAATCTTCACAGACATACTGGCAGAAATGGAAAACCCAAAAATGGGTGGAAAAAACACAGGTTGTACTGTATTACAATCCAATCCGAGCAATAACGCATAACAAACCCATCTAAAATCCCACCCAGGTCACTGAGGGAAGGCCTACCTGATGAGAAAAGAACATTTTTTAAAAAGTCTATCCTAAAGTCAAATCAAGAGTGGAGTTCTGGATCTGAATCTCAGTGCTGAAATATGGAGTACCTAGTAACTTTTGGCTGGCTTGAATGGCCTGCACCCTCTTCCTCACAGGATAAAATAGTGTGTATACCATTGTTTTATTTCTTGAGTTCTCAAGAAGGAAAGATAACATCTGGCCACGTGGGGGCAACCTTGCAAGAGTTCCCACGATAAATCCAGAGTTAAACCAGCTTATTCCTGCATTTATTCACACTTCAGTGCTAGCCCATGAGTGTTTCTACTCAATAGGTGGTTCACAACAAACATCTATTCTGCTCTGGTCAGACCCCACCTGGAGTCCTGTGTCCAGTTCTGTGCACCTCAATTTAAAAAGGATGTTGACAACCTCGAGCGGGTGCAGAGGAGGGCGATCAGGATGGTTGAGGGTCTGGAGGAAATGTCTTACAAGGAGCGGCTTGGGAACTGGGAATGTTTAGCCTTTGAAAAAGAAGACTGAGAGGGGATGTGATAGCTATGTTTAAATATTTGAAAGGATGTCATATTGAAGAGGGAACAGGTTTGTTTTCCATGGCTTCAGAGATTAGGACACGGGGAAATGATTTCAAACTACAGGAGAAGAGATTCCACTTGAACATTAGGAAGAACTTCATGACGGTTAGAGTTGTCCGGCAGTGGAAGAATCTGCTGCCCCAAAGGAGGGTGGTGGAGTCTCCTTCTTTGGAGGTTTTTAAGCAGAGGCTGGATGGCCATCTATGATGGGGGTTCCTGCATGGCAGGGTTTTGGACTGGATGGCCCTTATAGTCTGTTCCAACTCTGTGATTCTATGATCACTCTCAATTATAAATTGTTTCCGAAAGCAATGCAACTAATAATAATCAACAACAATGATGTGGCCACAGATTGAATGTGTCATAGATTTTTATTTGTCTGTTTGGACTTCTAGACTGTCCATTTAGGGGACAAGCCCCTATTCCGGGTGGGCTTCCAAATAAATTCACAAGAATATTCAAACAGAACTTTGAAAATGAACTTAGAAAAATAAAAACCCTTCCTAAAACCCTTCAGTCTAGCAAAGAATCCAAGACTCAGAGTGGCAAATCCTGGGCTTGAAAAAAAACTTTACTACTAAATTATGGCTATTCAGGGGTGAGGCTTGTAAAGTCCACAGCGAAAAGCCAAGTTTTGACTCATTTTTGGAAGCTCAGGTGGGGTGTAAATTGCACTTCCCCCAGAAGTCCAGAGTGAGGTGGTCGCTACAAAGAAGGCCCTGTTTCTGGTGGATGACTCCAGGGCCTCTTTTGCAGTGGCCCTTCACTGCACCCCAGGCTGACTGAGGGTGATTCTCCCAGGGTTCAAGTCCTCGGAGGGTTTCCCCCTCCCCCTGGTGGTGCTCTGGGGCCACCATAGAGCTTTCTGGTTGAACCTGGTTCCTCTCGAGAAGGGGCAGATCGTGTGCTCTGACCCCCCCCCCCATCATGCAAAAACAGGACCTGCTGAGTGGGATACAATAATGCTGGGCAAATCAGAAGAGGGCAGGAAAAGAGGAAGCCTCAACTTAAGAACATAAGAAGAGCCCTGCTCCATAAGGCCAACTGCCCATCTAGTCCAGCTTCCTGTATCTCACCAGTGGCCCCACCAGATGCCTCTGGGAGCGCAGGAGACTAGATCTCTGTGTCTCCTGATACCACTCCCCTGCCTCTGGCCCTTGAAGTACCCCGGTTTTAAGTCTGGAGATGACACATCTCCCTCATGGTTTGTAACCTGGGATGGACTTTTCCTCCAGGAGTCTGTCCAATCCCCTTTTGAAGGCATCCAGGCCAGATACCATCCCCACCTCCTGTGGCAGGGAGTTCCACAGACTAACAACACGCTGGGTGAAAAAATATTTTCTTTTGTCTGTTCTTACTCTCCCAGCCCTCAATTTGAGTGTATGACCCCTAGTTCTGGTATTTTAGGAGAGGGAGATGGATGGACACAACAAAGGAAACCACAGCTTTGAGTTTGCAAGACAGTGAAACGTTTCGATCTCTTAAAAAAGAAGTCCAGTAGCCATGACTCAACTTCCAGATCAACTCACCTGGATGACTGAGAATCTTCACAGACATATAACTTCCTCTCACCCACACCTTGGAATGTAGGCGCAGACTTGGGTCTCAAGGGGGCAGCAGAGAGCTGTGAGCCAATCCATTCCTAGTTCCTTCCAGGGGGGCAACGGACCGGCTCCCTGGCTGGGCCCTTGTCGACCAGCTGGGCTCGGGATGAGTCAGAAAGGAGCCCTGAAGCAAGGAGGGCTACTGCACACCAGAGAGCAGATACAGCACTTAATAACTCCAGCCACTCAAAGCAAAACAGAGACCAACCTGCCAGAGGACATGGAGTATAAGTTTATAAGGAATGTTATCAAAGTAAGTCCTTGACCAATAAGTGGAGGTTATTTTTCAACACATTATTTAAGGGTATTTGTACACGACCCCTAAACTCCACCGCAATTGACTCCCAGCTCCAGAGCTTAAAATTGTTTCCCCATCAGCTCCGGAGTTTACAGATAATTAAGTGCGACCACGCCCACCTAAGCGCGTCCCAGCGCACTTTTCAGGTACCTGCTCTCCGGACATGAAAATTCCTGATGCGGATATAATGTAGTGATTGCTGGGCTCTCCTTGCTTCTGTTTGTTCTTTTTTTGCCCCCCCTGCCCCTTTAAGAGATCTGAATGCATTGTCGGGACGGCAGGACGGAGGTGAGCGGCATTCTTTTCTTCCTTTTTTTCTCCTTCCCCTCACGCAGCCACCAGCCAGGAGTGCAGAGGGGGTGGGAACACAGGAACAGTGACAAACCCCTAAGATCTCTGGTCCGAATTTAAGTGGCCAGCGGATCTTAGGGGTCGTGTGAAAAGGCTTTCCTTTTGATGTAAACTGCCCAGAGCAGGGCCTAGCATTAATTGGTCAGGCACAAATCAAATAACTAATTAAATAAATGTAGTGATATACCTAGCAACAGACTGAGACTGAGATGCCATTAGAAGGGGACCTGAGAAGACCATCCAGTCCGGCTCCAATGCCATGACTTTCTGAGCTGACCAACAAACAAGTCAGGACCAGGCGAGGCGGCAGAAAAGAGCTGGTCTCAGGACAGAGACCAGCGTCCAGTGACAACTTAAGCACAGGTCTCAGCGACAGGCTCTGGCATCCAACAACAACTTAAGCACCAAGCCTTGATTCATGGCCCACTCCTTGTTCTAGGCTGCCCTTGGTCCAAACAGATTCTACCATATCCCAGCTGGAAGAGCAGAGACCACGAGACCACTGCGATGAGGGCCATTCCGAACATATCAAGTTAGCTGTACACCCTTTGAGCCATAAATCAGAGCAAGAGCAGGTGATGAAACTGTACTGTTGAGTCCACAAAGCTATTATCTGTGGCTGTAGCACCAGACCAATTCTTACCCAATAAATGTTCTGAGGAGAGACAGTTCTATGTCTGTGTGTTTTATTGGATCCAATAAAGTAAGCAGAGAGGTTTTGGCCACAAGGAGAGGAGCAAAACCCAACTGGAAATTGGTGTTGTGTTTTTTTTAATAGATTCAGGATAGCATGGGGAAGGGGGAAGGCTTAAGACAAGACAATGGGCTTCTGCACAGCAATCCAGGAGAGATAAAACATTTCCTAGGCCAGGATAGGCGAGACATTTAGGGATAAGAATAGGTGAATAGGTGTGAGAGGGGATTAGAGGAAGCCCGGTCATCTCTGGGTGATTGTGTATGTGACACCCAGACCTGAGGATTAGCTGCCAAGGTGAGCTTGCTTAACATATTACAGGAGACAATCAAGATAGGAGGCAGTAGGGGCTTGGAATGCAAACATAACTTATACACATAGGTGCACCAGGTGGTGTCTAGGCATACACAAAAGAAATGCAAACAGGGTCCAAATAGATTCCAAGAGGCTCAAACCAGTTTCTGGAGGGTTCAGAAAATGAGGATAATTAATGAGTCCATTCCAGGGTTGATGCTTCATCTGGGGGGGGGGTGATCTTGGTGTTATGATGGTGGTGCCTCCGTGCCAGGAGCAAAGCAACAGGAAAATGGTGGAATGGAGTTGAGGGGTGGAAAGAGGATGGAAAGAGGGTGGACACAGGACATGAGGGCACATGTGGGTGAAAGCAGAGCAGGAATATGTAGACAGAATAAGTGGACTCCCCTTATGTGTGAGGAGTGTTCTTGTGCAATGATTTAACAGTTCCGGGGATCCCTTGCAGGGCATAGGGGTTAAATCTCCCACGCGGTGAAGCAGTGGGATCCAGTAAGCAAGCTATTTTTGGAGTCCACAGCTGGCCCCTCTCTTTGTTGCCCCCCCCGGGGGTTTTTATGAATTGCAGTCCTCTCTGTAGGAGGCGACAAAGCAACCAGGCCTCTGCCGCTCGAGCTGGGAGGCCTGGCTGTGCTCTTCTCGACAGCAGGGGGTGTCCAAACTTTTTGCAAGGAGGGTCAGATTTGATGAGGCGAAAATGTGTAGGGGCTGACCATTCAGCCTGAAGGGAGGGAGAAAGGGTGTGGCCCGTGCACATCGGTAACAGCCGCAAATGCTCCGGTTTCAACGAGCCCAAGGGTTCCGCAGGTGTTGCCTGGCCCAGGAATCGTCCCATGTGCACCCAAGATGCACCACTGCTCGCATAATCTGCCCTCCCTCTCAAGGAGGTGGGGAGGACACTGCAGCAATGAAGGCAGGGTGAGTGGTCCAGGAGATGGATGGAGGCAGGCAGGGAGGGAGGGAGGGCAGGCAAACCATAAAACTGCAATCTGACATCTGCATCCCACACGGGGAGGGGCCAGCTGGTGGGGATGAGTGACAGACTGAGATGGCAGGGAGAATTGGCTGAGGGCCACTCAAATTTTTAAAACGAGCCACATTTGGCCCCCAGGCCAGACTTTGGACATGCCTGCTCTACAGGAAAGCTGAGGGATGGCTCGCCCACCATTGAATGGGAGGAATGGCTATTTTGAGGGTTTGGCAACAGTACGTTGTGTGGGTTTGAAGCAGTGTTCAAAAGGTGATCCCAACAGGACAGCAATCAAAGGCCCCAGATCTAGTTCCAATTTCTTGGCCTGGTATTGGAAATA
The DNA here is from genome assembly GCA_023846285.1 of Phrynocephalus versicolor. NCBI lineage: Eukaryota > Metazoa > Chordata > Lepidosauria > Squamata > Agamidae > Phrynocephalus > Phrynocephalus versicolor. Next base: position 6,130 of record JAHTLZ010003123.1, on the reverse strand, counting down.
TTAAAGGTGTCTGTCATTCATTTCTACTTGGAAATGGGGAAATCCCCAGGAAATGATACAAGATAAGACAGTTCTGAAACACATTCAAAATACAACAAAGACCAAAATAACCCCACAAACAGCGATAATGTGGTACAGGTGAGATTGCAGGGTCATGACTCAGGAGACTGGATTTGAATCATGAAAACTTACAAGGGTGGGGCATGGAGCTGATCATCCTCTCTCTGCCTGACTGGCCTTATAGGAGTGTCCTTGGGAAGATAAAGGGGGGGAGGGGCGAACCACAGACGGTTACTGAGAATCCCAGAGCAAAGGGAGGAGATCAATGCAGCCCAAGAATAAAAAATAAATAGTTGAAACACGACCAGGGTTTCCAAACTGCAACACTACAACCTCCATCATCCCCACCTAGCAATGGCAGTCAGGAGTAATATATAATATATTTTTTTATTTTCAAAAAAATTGAGCCACCCCACTACCAAGTGGTCTCTGGGCAGCAGCAACATATATGTATGTTTACTCACTTTAAGATTAAAAGTTACTTAAAGTTATAATGTCTTCTATTTTATTATAGGATGTGTTTTGGAAAAAAAATATATTATTTTTTGTTCTAATGTGCCTTTTTTGGGCTACTAAGATATTTTATTTTTTTGATCCAATCATTTTTATTCTGTCTACAACTTAACATTTTATATTTGCAAACCTGCAGCTTTTCACAATTGCAACAATTGCTGTGAGATGGAAGTCCCCCCACTTCTGATACAAAGTTGCAAGGGAGGGTTTTGTAGCACTTGTGTCTTGGTTTTTTTTCCCCTTCCCTTTGGCTTTTGGGATTCTTTGCAACAACTTTTCAGCTTCGTGCGCCTCTGAAACATAGAAGCCAAAAAGTAGAGAAACAGAACGTGTAGGAATAGAATAGATTAGTTGATGGGGCCCAGAATCAAGGCAACAAATGAATCAGGGCTCTTGGATACTTATTAGCTGAAGGTTGTTGACCTGATGGTGTCTCTGGGATTGCCTGGCCTCCCACCGGAATCTACCCTGTGTTGGGATAAACGCCCGCGGGGAGGAACAGGGGCGTCTGGTTTGGTTTGGTTTTTCCCACGGGAGGTCTATGTTGACATTTTTTAGGATTCTTTTGGGGGGGGGCGTGCAGGGGTTTCAGGCGTCAGCTGGGATAACCGGACGATCATCCTCCGCACTCAAAGATGCGCGGCGGGCGGCGGTCCCCCGTCGGGTCAGAGAAGCCAAGGGAAGTGGGGGGTGGGTCCTCCATCCCGGATAGTGTCCCGGGGCGGCGGGGGGGGGCAGACGGCGTGGCTCCCCCCTCCCCGTCCGCGCTCCCTCCCCCTCCCCCCTGAGCCCCCCAGTTCCTCGTGGGCACTCCAACTCCCAGGATGCGCGACGGACGGCCAGCGAGGAGCTCCCTTTGGGGTGGGGTGCGGTGCGGTGTGTGTGTGTGGGGGTCCAGGGAGGGGTCTCCCGCCGGGCCCTGAGAAGATGCCGGAGCTTGGCCTGCCCGCGATCCTGCTGCCCTTGCGCGCCTGGGCTAGGGGCCGAGCGCCGGACGGAGCGGCCAAGCCCGGCAGAAGGCGGACCTTCTTCCCGGGGGCGGCCGGAGAGGAAGGAGGAGGAAGAGGAGGAGGAGGAGCGGCGGCACCAAGCAGGCAGGCAGGCGCCGTCGGGAGGTCCGCGTGTCGTCTGCTCGCCGCCCGGCCCCGCCTCGGAGGCTCGGCCCGTCCCGTCCCGTCCGGTGGCGGCGGAGGCGCCCAGGACGCAGCCTCCCTCCCTCCGTGACGCGGTAAGTGGGCTCCGGGGACCGTGGGGGGGGGGGGCCCCCCACCCCGCCCGGCCGGGACCCCCCCCTGGGGGGGGGGACTACAACTCCCATTGGGCCCGTCGGGGATTCTGGGGGTCGTGGCCCTTTAACCAAAAAGCAGAACCCACCAAACAAAGTACCCGAGCTCTGGGCACGCGCGCGCGCGGGGGGGGGTCCTTCTTGTTTGCTTGCTTGCTTGCTTGGACGCGACCTGGCAGATCAGGCGGAAGTTCCACGGGGAAAGCTCCACCGGTGGGGTCTCTGCCAGGCTCCGGCAGGCAAACCAAGCCGCGGAGGGGAGAACTCAGCCGCCTGGATTGCCTCCGTGCCCGTCCGCTTCTGCGCTGCCTTGGAAGGCGGGTGTCGCCGGCTCTGCTCCGGATCGAGGTCTGCTACGGGGTGGCAGAAGGGGGAGCCTGGAGGGTGACACCCCCCCCCAGTTGGATCGCTGTTGCGTACCAGGGTGGGGAGTTGCAGCTAGCTTTCCCCAGCGACGAGCCGCTGGTCTTCAAAGGCGCTCGAGTACAACAACTCCCATCATCCCCTGGCACCGTGGCCCAGGCCATCCTGCCGGGCGGCCAGAAAGGCGGGTCAGGCTGCGACGTTTCGGTGCGAAGTGCATTTGGAGGGCTCTGGTGCTTCCCGATTATATTCCTCTCTGCAGGGACTCCAGGTCCCATCAACCTTTTGGAATACAAGAGGCGAGTGTGTGCCTGTGGTGGCAGGAAAAGTCATGCCGCAAGTCTTTCTGCTGGCGGCCAGTTCAGCATGGCGGGCAGCCTTCTGGCGCGAATGTACCAGAAGCCAACAAACAGCCCAGATCAGAGAGAAAACAAAACCCAGCAGAAGGGAAAACAGCCACGTTGTGGCAGGACAGTTGTGATGGGGCCAGCTGGTCCTCCTGTGGCAGGGAGTTCCAGAGGCCGGGATCAGCCTCAGAGCGGGCCCTGTGGGGATATAAAATCTGAGAAGAGAGAAGGCCCTCCCCAAATTCCTAAGACAAGAATTAAAAGCAAAAGCCCCAGCTGGTCCTTGTAGAAAATCTGAGGCCAGGTGAGGCTGTGAAGGCTGCAGGGAACTATCACAGGCCAGGTGAGTTGTCCAGCCCTGCAGGGATCTGCTTCTGGCTGGACGCTGGGGGGGGGGGAGGAGAGGAGAGGAAGCAAAGTGTAGATAGGATGATTTTGGAGTTTTTTGTTTTCCCTGAGGAAGCACCCTGCAGGAATGGAACACTCACCTCCTGTCTTTGATCTTTTAGTACTCCTCCCCTGACTGATAGCTGTGTCTCCTTGAGCTGTCCTCATGCATGGAGTATCCATCCTTTTTTGGGGTGGGGGGGGATGGGGGGCATATGTGACCCTGGCAAGATGGAGGCGAATCCCCCAGTCTTGGTTGCAATCAGTCTGTTTGGATTTTAATTGCTCTCAGACTCCTCGGTTGGCCTTCATATAAGCACCTTCTGTTAAATTGTCTTATGCTGGTGAGCTTGCAGGAAGATCTCAAAAACCCATTTCAGAATCCAGAGAGTGGATCTGAAATAGCTCTCTCTCTCTCTCTCTCTCTCTCTCTCTCTCTCTCTCTCTCTCTCTCTCTGTGTGTGTGTGTGTGTGTGTGTGTGTGTGTGTGTGTGCATGTGCGCTGTGCCTCAAAGACTACAGCCACTGCACCTGAGCTGAGGACGTTTAGGTAACTACCCAAATTCTAAGCTTGTATTGTAAATGAAAAAGGACTGTGGGAGTTGAGGTCCAAAACATCTGGAGGGCTGAAGGCTCCCCACCTCTGATATAAGCACTGATGCTTTTCTCCAATCTGTGACTCCACTATTTTAACATTTAATTAATCTCCAGGCTTAAAAAGAAGATACTTCGAGGGCCAGATGCAGGGGAGTGGTATCAGGAGACAGAGATCTAGCCTAGTGCGCTCCCAGACGCATCTGGTGGGGCCACTGTGAGATGCAGGAAGCTGGATTAGATGGGCCCTTGGCCTGATTCAGCATCGCTCTTTTTAGGTTATGTTAATTGAACCTCCCACCATCTTTTCAGCCTGGTGCAGTTGCAGGAAAATTTTTTGGCAGACACTTTCTAAAATATGAGCTCTCCTGGACAAATCCACTTCATCAGACTCCGTCTCTAAAAGCTCACATTAAAAAGAAATGAACGTTTGTGAAAGGGATCTGGGAGTCTTGGTGGACCACAAGTTGAACATGAGCCAGCAGTGTGATGCGGTGGCCAGGAAAGCCAATGCGATTCTTGGTTGCATCAACAGAACCATAGTGTCTAGATCAAGGGAAGTGATAGTGCCACTCTCTTCTGCTCTGGTCAGACCCCACTTAGAGTACTGTGTCCAGTTCTGTGCGCCTCAATTTAGAAAGGATGTTGACAATCTTGAGCGGGTCCAGAGGAGGGCAACCAAGATGAATGATTTCTTACAAGGAGTGGCATAGGGAGCTGGGAATGTTTAGCCTTACAAAAAGAAGGCTGAGAGGGGATATGATAGCCATGTTTAAATATTTGAAAGGATGTCATATTGAAGAGGGACAGGTTTGTTTTCCATGGCTTCAGAGACTAGGACTCGGGGCAATGGTCTCAAACTATAGGAAAAGAGATTCCATTTAAACATCAGGAAGAACTTCATGAGAGTTAGAGCTGTTCGGCAGTGGAATAATATGCTGCCACAAAGGAGGGTGGTGGAGTCTCCTTCTTTGGAGGTTTTTAAGCAGAGGCTGGATGGCCATCTGTCGGAAATATTGTGATGGGGGTTCCTGCACGGCAGGGGGTTGGACTAGATGGCCCTTGAGGACTCTTCCAACTCTATAATTCTATGATTCTATGATTCTGTGGTTTAGTCTGTTTAAGTTATCCTTTCCTTTTTCCTTGTTTTTTGTTTTCTACCATTTAATTTGGTTTTTACCTGCAATGCTTGCAAGGACTAAAGTGGCAACCTCTCCTATGCCTTGCTCTAGTTTTCCAACGCATATGTAGTGCCTTTGGGGACGATTTTGGGGCCCTCAGCCTTGCTGTCTTCAAGCACATGCCTGCAGATTAACCGCTTCCTTTCTAAACAAAAAGCCAAGTTTTTGAAAATTGCTCATTTCTGCACCGGTTTGGAGGGGCTGCATGCCTAAGGTTTTTGGGAGTGATATCTTTGGGATTGGGGGCAGTATGCCCTAAGGACATCTGATCTCGCCGGATTTCGGAAGCTAAGCAGGGTCGGCCCTGGCTAGTACTTGGATGGGAGACCACCAGGGAATACCAAGTGCTGTAGGCGCCTGGAGTAGGAACTGGCAAGCCACTCCGTTATTCCTACAAACAAAGAAAACTCCATGGATATGGGGTCATGAAGAGTCGGTCAGGACTGTAATGACACAACGCACGCATCTTTGGGATTGAGGGCCAGGCCTTCCGCCTTCCACCCTAAGCTCCTTTCCTAGCAGTGAATCTTCTCTGAGCTCAGGGTAAACATGCCCGGGGTCGCCCGGGGTCAGCAGCAAGATCAGACCTGATCTCCTTCCTGAGTCACCTGACCTGTGAGTGAGCCAAGGCTGGGTGGCGTCTGTCCTTCTGGGATCCTGCACCCCTGCGTCAGCTGAACAGAAGACTACTCGGGCAGAAGGGAGCGTGGAAAGGGGGTGCACACCAATCACATGGATGAAACAAGAGATCACAATGCCAGGAGGGCCCTGCCTGGGCACCTCTGTGGTTCTGGCAGCGGAGCTGTGGCAAGCGGCAGGGCAGGCTGTGCCTTGGCTTGCAGGCTGTGCAGCGGATCCTGGCAGAGGGGCAGATCCGGAAAGGCACCGTTCCTGGCTTGTACTGGCAGGCGTGGCATACCAGGGAGGGCTACCAGTCCCGGAAACTGGCCCAGGGTTACTTTCTGCTACCCCTTCTCTGCAGCAAAACAAATGCAAAACAGGATCCAACCACTCCTTTTTTAAAAATACTTTTTAAAATTCTTAATTTTGTTTTATTTTTTAAATTTAAAGACACAACAGGATCTAACTACTCCTTGTGCAGATCTGGGATGAGAGGATGAGGGGCCCAGGAAAATAATTCTCCTCCTTAGGCCAGGAGTAGAATTCAGGCCTCTATCTATCTATCTATCTATCTATCTATCTATCTATCTATCTATCT
>JAHTLZ010003122.1:0-11526 GCA_023846285.1 Phrynocephalus versicolor | reverse complement strand
CCCCTCCCTCCCCCTCTTTCACCCCATGTTTTTAAAAGGAAAGTGGCTGGGGCTTGCAGTGGGGTGGCAGGGTTGGGGAGCAACCGGCCCCTGACACTTTCCTTTTAAAAACATGGGGTGAAAGAGGGGGAGGGAGGGGTGGGCCAGCCAGCCGCGGGCCACTCAGAATGGCCTGGTGGGCCGGATTTGGGCCCCGGGCCGGACTTTGGGCAGGCCTCTTTTAAGGGCTGGAGTGTGAAGGACAATTGTTGGCTTCGAATGCACTTTTACAACAGCCCTGCTGCTTCCTGCCTCATCTAAAGACAGACATGCCTGGTGAAAAATCATCTTCCCATGAACTTGACCTCTAAGAAAAATCTCCTGGCAAGCCATATCTTTTGCCATGTTTCGACTTTTGGTACATCATTTGAAGAAGTGGGTATTACCCATGAAAGCTTGCAATCATTTTTTATTTTTATTTTTTATTAGTGTCCTATAAACGGATCACTCTAGTTTAGACTTCCGTTTGTATTTTATAACTGCTGCGCGGCTCCTCTTTTTTATTTCAAGAGCTGATGCGGTTCTACTAATGCCGTTCCTGCTTTTCTTTCAGTGAAGAAACTGACCGTGGGTGGTAGCCACAGCAAAAGCTGCATCCCAACCCCAGCCCCAGCCCAGCTCCCTCAAGAACCCCGGGATGCAAGGGGGGGGGGCTTGGTGGCACCAATGGCCTTCACCTCCCGGTTCTCCTGGAATGGATCTAGGGCTCCTGTCCGAAGGATTCACGATGACATCATCAGCCACCCCATCCTCAGCGTCTTTGAGCTGGAGAGGTTACTAGTATGTACTAGCTCATATTTTAAGCCATGCCGCTTGTGCTGTGGGGTGGGGAAGGTGATGGGGAGGGACAGTAATACAGTGGTAACCCGACATAAGAGCGGAAAACTGTTGGCATTTTAACTGCCGCCTTACAAATTTTAGATATGGCCTGCTTGATTTACAAATATTTTTCTTTTTTTCCCCTTTTTTAAACTTATTTTTTCAATTTTTTAGGTAGGTACCCCGACTTAAGAGTAGTTCGACTTAAGAGCATGCATTTGAAACAGATTAAATTCGTAAGTTGAGGTGCCACTGTATTGCAGAAGCCCAGATTGGAACAATGACACGTAAGCAAGGAGACTTTGGCTGAGGGACAGGGAACCTTTGACCCTCTGAAGTGCATACAGTATAAGCAGTACACTTGTAGCAGTCTGATATGACTTGGACCCTCATATCTTTATGTTATAGAATCTTGGGATTTGTAGTTTAGTTACGACATCAACATGCCCAACAGTAAGCAGATTTCATAATTTCTTATAGGGGACATTTCACATAATACAGTGGTTCCCCACCTGGGGGTCAGGACCCCTTTGGGGGTCGGACGACCATTTCACAGGGGTTGCCATGAGCCAATGAAGAAAAAGGCACAAACAGCTTGGGTCTGGAGGACGAGGGGGAGGACCGGGGGGGGGAGAGTGAGTTGGATGGGGATGTCAGTCAATGGTACCGAAGGCTGCAATTGGCTTTCCAGCTGTGATGAAGTTAGGCTGCCTTTAGAAACCAGTACAGTATTAAGATTGTAGTCTGAGATTTGTAATCCAAAAAATAGGGTTGTTTAAACTGTGCTAGAAAGTGAGGCTCTAGGGCAGTGGTGGCGAACCTTTGGCACTCCAGATGTTTTGGACCACAACTCCCAGAATTCCAAGCCTGTACTGCCAATGAAAAGGGACTGTGGGAGCTGTGGTCCAAAACATCTGGAGTGCCAAAGATTTGCCACCACTGCTCTAGGGCGAGGCCATGCTTGTTAATGAAAGCTCACTGCCACCACTTTGTCCTCTGTCTGTCTCTCTCATACAGAGATATAGCAGCCAACCATCGTGAGTTGGCACGCCTTCAGATCACTCACATACTCAATGCTTCCCACAGCAAGTGGCGAGGTGGTGCCGATTACTATGAAGGAACTGGCATCTGCTATATGGGCATTGAGGCACACGATTCACCCACCTTTGACATGAGCCCCTATTTTCAGCCCGCAGCTGACTTCATCCATAAGGCACTGAGCAGAAGTGAAGGTGAGTCCATGATAAAGGCAGAAAGCGGCAGGGGCTTGAATGGTTGCCAGAAGATGATGTGTGTTTGACCTTTGAAAGCAAGCGGTTTGTTTGAAAGTCCAACTTTTTACAGAAGAGAATGTCTCCCTCCCTGGAAGTTTCACTATCCTCCCGCCTCTCAGTTACTTTGGGCAGGGGAGAGAGTTCTAGAGCTCTTGCCCCGGCTGCTGAATTTTGGCAATGTGATAGCAAAAGAAACCAAATTAAGAGACAAAGCACAATTTCAGAGAAAACCATTTCTAGAAGGAGTGCTCTGTCAATTGGCAAAAAAGTGTGTTGCTGTGAAAATACATTAAAAGGAGAAGCATAACTAGTGAAAAATACATTAAAAAGAGAAGCACAAGTATCATCTGTATTATGTCTAGAAAGTTACTGGCGATAAAACATTGTAAGACCAGGAAAGATGTTGACAACCTCAAACGGGTCCAGAGGAGGGTGACCAGGATGGTTAAAAGTCTGGAGGAAACGTCTTATGAGGAGCGGCGTAGGGAGCTGGGTATGTTTAGCCTTACAAAAAGAAGGCTGAGAAGGGATGTGATAACCATGTTTAAATATTTGAAAGGATGTCATATCAAAGAGAGTACAGGTTTGTTTTCCATGGCTTCAGAGATTAGGACTCAGGGCAATGGTTTCAAATATAGGAAAAGAAATTCCATTTGAACATTAGGAAGAACTTCCTGATAGGTTTGTCCAGCAGTGGAATATGCTGCCACAGAGAATGGTGGAGTCTCTTTCTTTAGAGGTTTTTAAGCAGAGGCTGGATGGCTGTCTGTCAGGAGCACTGTGATGGGGGTTCCTGCATGGTAGGGGTTGGGCAGGATGGCCCTTGATGTCTCTTCCAACTCTATGGTTCTATAAAATCCTTAACCATCCAGTCATCTTCATTTGGGGCAGTTTCTGCAAAATGGGCAATTTTTTAAAGATCATTCAATGCAAGAGCCCTATTGAAAACCCAGGTCATTTCTTGCCATCTTTGTCAATCAAGACAATGTTGCAGTACCTGATCTTCCCTTTTAAGGATAAGGTAAGAGAACAAGAGAAGACTGATAGGCCCACATTAAAAACCTATCCTGATCTTGGATGCAAGCATATCCCTAACTTTCCTCTCTTCCACTACAGGAAAGATCCTGGTCCACTGTGCTGTTGGGATGAGTAGATCAGCCACCCTTGTCCTTGCCTACCTCATGATTTACCATCGTTTGACCCTGGTGGAGGCCATAAAGACAGTCAAGGACCACAGGGGCATCATCCCCAACAGAGGTTTCCTGTGGCAGCTGTCAGCCTTGGACAACTCCCTCAGACAGAGACAGAAACCATAATGTATGTGGGCCACAGGGAGGAACAACATGGAGGCCCACTCTGTTGGCAGGCCTGAGGCCTTTCATGATCATCCTGTGGCAGTGGCGGCGTCCATTCAGCACACCAGATGTTTAGAACTACAACCCCCACCGTCCTTTGCCATTGGCAAGGCAGTGAAAGAGGGGTACCCCGGGGTCTAAGACCGCTTTCCCACCAGAGCAAAGGAGCTGAAGAACACGCCAGAGAACGAAGTTCGAGGAAAAAGCTTTACTTCTCTGCAGAGTGGAACTCAGACAAATCTCTTTGTCGAAACTGAGCCCGCAGGCTTACGAGTGAGCATACATTTTATACAGACAATTTTTCTGAACCCCCTCATGCAAATCCGGTGAAAATCGGACATGGCTACGCGAAGATATCAACGAAAAACAATATCAAAGGAAACACATTGTTTAAAATTGTTACCACCCACTTCAGTCTCAATTTACAGCTTATCCAAGGCCCGCCTACGCATTGGAAGTCATTAATCAGCATTGCGCGGCAGCGCCTCCTGTCTGCAGCTCCACAGGAACTGCAGGCAAACAGTGCTGAAGCGGGGAAATGTCAAACGCTCTTTCGAGGCATCGAAAGGAAGCCGTTTTCCGCTTGCCCGCTATCTCTGAGAGCCATGCAGGGTAGAGAAGGGTCGTGACAAATAACCCTGGCCCTCCTGGCCCTGATAACGGTCCTGGGACAGGAAAACAAGGCACAGATGGCAAAGGGGGAGCGGATGAGAGGGGGCTGAGTGTGCTGCTTTGAGTCACGTAGGCATTTGTGAAAGGAAATCAAGGGTGAATTAAGGGGCAGCGAAATGAACCAGGCTGCAGCCATTTTATGTACAATGACTGCCTATATTAAAAATTGGCATATTCCCTTCAGCAGGTTTGGAATTCTGGGAGTTGCGGTCCAAAGAACATCTGGAGCGCCGAAGGTTCACCACCACTGTCCTGTGGGCTGTGCTTCCCTTGATGTTGTCATTCCTGGCTGAAGAAGGCCAGCCGTAAGGCTCCCAAGGCCTATGGAGTCAGCCAGGGGGGGTCTGTAGTATTTCTGTCCGAGGTGGCTTCAGGCATCAGCCGGAAGTGGGGAAATTCTGATGATTTAAGACAGGCATGTCCAAACTTCGGCCCTCCGGATGTTTTGGACAGCAACTCCCACAGTCCTTTGCCATTGGCAATCTAAGCTTAGAATTCTGGGAGTTGTGGTCCAAAACATCAGGAGGGCCGACGTTTGGACATGCCTGATTTAAGATGATGGTTCCTTCTCTCCCTTCCTATAGGCCAGACCTGCCCAAAGTCCGGCCCGGGGGCCAAATCCGGCCCGTCAGGCCATTCTGAGTGGCCCGCAGCTGGCTCGCCTGCCCCTCCCTCCCCCTCCTTTGCTTATGGGTCAGTGGGTGGGGCTTGCAGTGGGGTGACAGGGTCGGGGAGTAACCGGCCCCTGACACATTCTCAGCCACGAAATCTGGCCCTCCTTACAAAAAGTTTGGGCACCCCTGCTATAGGCCTTTGAAAGCCATATAATGGGGTTCCATATAATGACAAGCCCATCCCCCCGCTAAGGTGGAAAGAGCTACAAATTGCCTCATTTCCCTTGGATTAATATGTGATGTGGTTTCTCTGCTTCTTATGTGCTTGCCACCTTTGTTGAACAGCTTTGATCGCACCTGCTCCACCCCCAGTAATACAGCAGTGAGAATAAAATTTTGCAGATACTACTAAACATATCAGAGGGTCTTTCCTTCTTCGTAAGCCAATCCTGGGCTTTATAGACCAGGGACGTTTAGCTGCTGCAAGAAGAGTCCCCATACTGCTGTCTCTGGAATGGAAGGCACGTAGTGGCTGGACACAAGAGTTACAGAGGCAGTCTAAATGTTACGCATTCCTGTCTTGATCCAGGTACTGAAAACAAGACAAAGAATGTGGGCAAAAAGACACTTGTTTCCTCTTGTTCGGTTGTACAGTTTGAAATTGGAGGCTTCTATTGGAAGAAAGGGTGACTTAGATTCATACCATTTTAAGAATGATGGTAGGTTCTTCCAAATGGATTACTTGTTCTCTTTAATGTGCTGTGTCCACACATCTGAAATGCCTCTACAGTCTCCCATATTGATCCTGGGTTGTTGTTGTTTTGGGGGGTTCAGACAACACAAATTTCATTGCAGATTTTTTGCTCCCCAACTGTGCTGAAACTGCATCAAATCCTGTCAGCTAGGGACTTGCTCTATGTTCCATCACACATTATTTTTATTTTTAGTCCTGAGTGAATCCATGGTCCCAGAATATTTCTGTGTCATTACAAACCATTTATTACACACACACACATACACACAAATATGGTGAAAGCATGTTTGTGATATGTGTGTGGCCACAGAACAGCAGATATTTGTCTCTCATTAATTATGAGTCTGAGAATTAACCTCTGAACACTTACCACACCCTATTGGTGTGAAATGGAAAATGTGAGAAACTAGAGGGATAATTCTCATTGTGGACACAGCCTTACTTGCTTAAAATATTTAAACTCTTCCCAAGGGGACCCAAGGTGGCTTACAATGTTAAAAACAAACAATATAAACACTGGGAGGGGAGGCAAAGAATCAAATCAGCAAAAACAAAACATAACAAAACAGCACCCCATTTCTTAGGCATCTGGTCTCTGAGAAAAAGCCTGCCCAAAAATAAATATATATATATATATTCCTTTCTGCAGAAGAATAGCCAAGAAGAAGCCAGCCAGACCTCCAGCAACAGAGAAGGTCCTCTCTCATGCCCTCACCAAATGCAGATGTGAATGAGGCAGGACAGAGAGAAAGGCTTTCTCTCATCATTTGAAAACCTGGTGGGCAGACCCATAAACAGAAACGGGGTCTTTCAAGTAACTTGGACCCAAGTGATTAAGGGTTTTGTAAGCCAGACACAACACTTTAAATTGTGCCCAGAAAAAGATTGCTCACCACCAGTGAATCTATTGAGAAAGGGGAATTGTGTGATTCCTGTAACCACCTCCAGTTAACAATCTGCCCACAGCATTTGGATCCACTGAAATTTCCAAACACTTTCCAACTGCAGCCCCATGAATAGAGTGCATTACGGTAATCAAAATGGAATGTAACTTAAGCACACCTTAGTGTGGCCAGGTCAGAAATCACTAATAAGAAGGGAGTGCAGCTGGAGCACTACAGTAGTTTTAATTGTTCAAAGTTTCTCCTGGCCACTGTGAAAACCTGAGAATCCTGGCTCAAATCTAATTTCCCCAATCTGTCTTTCAAGTGACCAGGAACACCTCTGTCTTATCTGGATCAAGCTTCAGTTTATTCACCTTCATCCAGTCCATTACTGACACCAGTAACTGATTGTACACTAACGATAGCAGGAATTTTCACATAATCCTGGCCAAACAAACAGTGGCATCAACTGTAGCAAACAGTACAAATACACAGGGCCACGACTACAGGGGGATATATGGATGCCATGCCCGGCCCCAGTAGGGAGTGCAGAATAGTACAGAATAAAAATATTATTTTTTCGTTTTGACCAAACCCACCCATATACACACACAGCATGGCCCCCTGGGGAACAAGCTCCCTCCCTGCCTCCCAGTTGGCACCCTGCAAATATGGTTGTTTTCCATGGTTCTAAAAAACACCTACACCTAGAGTTTTTGTTTATTTTTTTTCACTTTGTGTAAGAGTGAAGTTAAAACAGCAAGAGCTTCTCCATTTGGCAGTTTTAGTATTACTGTACCAATGCAGTAATAGTAAAGCAACAACAAGAATAAGGAATAGTGAGCAGAGAGAATTGTTTTTAAAGAATTGTTTTCTACAGGAGATTGGAGACAGCTCATTTCCAAGGTGGATTGGAAATACGGTAGTTGCTCTCTGTAAAAGTCTGATTAAAAGCTTTCCATTTTAATGTTACTCTACCAGTATACAAACACACAAACACAATCAACGCAGGTCAACTTTCCATTTTAATGTTAATCTACCAAGTATACAAACACACAAACACATTTGGCAGTTTTAGTATTACTGTACCAATGCTGTAATAGTATTAATCAACTAGTAAAACAACAACAACAACAAGAATAAGGAATAGTGAGGAGAGAGGGTTGTTTTTAAAGTCTGATTAAAAGCTTTCTATTTTAATGTTAATCTACCAGTATACAAGCACACAAACACATTTGGCAGTTTTAGTATTACTGTACAAATGCTGTAATAGTATTAATCAACTAGTAAAACAACAACAAGAATAAGGAATAGTGAGCAGAGAGGAGTGTTTTTTAAAGGGGTTCTCCTTATTTTTCTACAGGAGAACGGAGATAGCTGATTTCCAAAGTGAATTGGAAGTAGTTTCCATTTCAATGTTAATCTACCAGTATACAAACACAAAAACACAATCAACGCAGGTCCATTTTCCAGGGTTCCTTCAGATCTTTGAAACATATATGTACAATTTCTTAAAGACTTGTTGGTTTTCTAAAAGAGAAAACAAATACGTATATTTTAGATACATGAACCCAAACAATGAAAAACTCTGCACAAAGGAGATTGGGGAAAGATCTATTGTAGCTTGGAATGGGCAGTACAGAAGGAAAATTGTTAAATACAATCCCTTTTCTTAATGTTTGGGTTGAGAATCTGCCTGCGGTTGTGTCTACTGCCAGCCAGTACTCAAAAGGATGCCGATCAGAACACTCTGATCTGATTCATTCAAGCATTTATGTCATCTGATTGTCAAGTTTTGGAGTGAACGAGCCCATCCCTTCAGTGGCCCAAACAGTGAGCTCAATGCCCACGTAATCTATGTTTACTACGAAAGATCATAAGCAACACTTGGTTATAGTAACAGGAAGAACCATTTCTGAGAATATTGATAGACCCAAGAGGGCAATATGGCACCAAGGCATAAGAACATAAGAAGAGCCATGCTGGATCAGGCCAAAGGACCATCTAGTCCATCTTCCTGTATCTTACAGTGGCCCCATCAAATGTGTCTGGGAGCGCAGGAGACTAGGTATCTGTCTCCTGAAACCACTCCTCTGCATCTGGTCCTTGAAGTACCTTGGTTTTAAGCCTGGAGATTACACTTGTCCATCATGGTTTGTAACCTGTGATGGACTTTTCCTCCATGATTCTGTCCAATCCCCTCTTGAAGACATCCAGGCCAGAGGCCATCACCACCTCCTGTGGCAGGGAGTTCCACAGACTAACACCACGCTGGGTAAAAATATATTTTATTTTGTCTGTTCTCACTCTCCCAACCCTCAGTCTGAGTGGAGGTCCCCTAGTTCTGGTATTCTGTGAGAGGGAGAAGAACGTCCCTCTATCCACTTTACTCATGCCCTGCATTATTTTGTACATCTCAGTCATATCCCCTCAGACGCCTTTTAAATGGAAAGTTATATAGTATTTTTCTAATGAGGGCAGTCGTGTTGCTTATTAGGAACTAAGGGGATTTATAAGAACGGCCATATTTTGTTGCTATTACCACTGATACTATCAGCCAACTTTTACTGCTCCCAGAAAAAAAGACCCAAGGAGGGATGCTGTCCATAATGGAGCAAGCACCTCCGATATCGGCTACTCACCTGCAGTGCAGGACCAAAATTGGAGGTATCGTTGGGGTTGTAATCGTACTCTCCGTCTTCATCTTCAAGACTGGGGGAGCCACTCTGCAGAGGCGCCTTCGGGAGCTGCAGGGAGGAAACAAAAGAACAGGAGAAATTGGAGAAATTAGGAGATCAGACACAGGTAGGGAGGAGAGCGATCACATAAAACTGGAAATGGCAGAACATCTCTCAGCAAATTGTTCTGCTCAGAGCATTTACGTGACACTCCGACAAAATCAAAATGGTAGGAACCGGCGTGAGGTCGGGGCTGAGCAGATCAAGCTTACCCAGTGGGCTGGCTTGAGGAGGAGGTGGGTGAGATTGTCTGGGTCATAATGGAAATCTGCAGGGAGGGTGGTGCTTTTCTTGTTTCGGCTTTCAAGGGTCGACTTGGACAGAGTCATGGCTGCCTGTTGGAAAAGATGAGGAGCCAATGGAAATCAAGGACCCCTTTCCAGACATCACCCCCTTTCCAAATTCTCCTTAATCGAGTCTTCATAACGGGCATGCAAACACAACGTCTAAGCCCAAATGAACTCTGGTTTCGTTCTTGGTTGGGAAATCATGTCATATCAACGCGGGTAGGAACTCGAGATGGGCACAGGCAGACCGCAGTTGAGGTGCAGAGAGGTTCCATGTGTGCCCACTGGCAGGCAGCAGCACGGCCTCCCAGCCTTGCCTATTCTGGCGGGTGCCCATTTAGACGCTACAACGGGCACCCGACATGAAGAACCATGACAAGGGTGAAACACCCACCCGGGTTTTGCGGAAGAAGGAATCAAAGTCGATCTCCTCTTCAAAATGGAGCTCAAAGACGTTTTTTGCAGCCTTCCTTCTGCTTGCCTTTTCCGGATTGGCATCACCTGTGAAGAGGGAAAAGGATGCAAAAAACATGGCTGGATCTGCTGCAGAAGACTTGGTGGTGGTGGTGATGATTTTAAATTTTGCTTGGCTTTATTTTGTGCTGCTGCACTTCGCAAAATAGGGGCATACTCAATGATGCTTAGATTGCCAAGGGTGCCTCTAGGCACGGACCACAATTTATGTGTTTTTTAAAAAGTGTGTGTTTCATACTTAAATAAATTTATCATTCACAACAGATGATGAAGACAACACGCCTTAGGAGTGGATTTCATGCAGTTGATCATGCTCTAAAGCCCGTAATTTTTAACAGCAATTCTTCAGAATCATACAAGAAAAGAAAAGAGAGAAACATGAAACAAACTCATTTCCTTACCTTTCTGTTTAGTCATTAACAACAGTGTTTATCTAGAAGACTTAGGATAAGTCACAAGTTAATTCATGAGACACAAGTTACTGTTTCCATTGTAATGACTTCTTCCTCTCCATTGCCATCTTAGCTAAATTCTTATTAGCAGACCCGAGGCATGCTCTGTTTCAATAGATCACACTGTAAATGAGGCAAAGAATCATCTACACATAATGTGTGTGTTATGTGCAGCCAAGTCACATCTGACTTAGAGTATAATGTTCCGGTGGCGGCTCAGCAAACTAAGGTTACGAAAACTGTTGGCTGCAAAGTCAGCAGCTCAGTGGTTCAAATCCCAGGAGCCACGCAACAGAGCAAGCTCCTGCTGATAACCCCAGCTCTTGCCAAACTAGCAGTTCAAAAGCATATAAATGCAAGTACATAATTAGGTCCTGCTGTAAAAAGTGGGAAAGTAAAACAGTTTCCTTGCAGCCATGCCGGCCACGTGGCCATGGACTTGCACAACACTGGCTCTTCGGCTTGAATACGGAGATGAGCACCACCCCTAGAGTCAGACACAAATAGCATGCATGTGTGTGGGGAACCGGAATTGGATAATGACCCTAATAGGGTTTTCCAGGTACATTAGAGATTGAAAATGTGCAGTCCCTCACTGAGTTTCCAAAGCTGGGTTGGGTGGGAGGCATATCTTAACTCAGGTCTCTTGAATCTTGAGTACATCACACTAGGTGCTGCACTACACTGACTGGCTAATGTAC
Organism: Phrynocephalus versicolor; assembly: GCA_023846285.1. Lineage (NCBI taxonomy): Eukaryota > Metazoa > Chordata > Lepidosauria > Squamata > Agamidae > Phrynocephalus > Phrynocephalus versicolor. Next base: position 463 of record JAHTLZ010003122.1, on the reverse strand, counting down.
ACTTATCTAACTCATAGACAACTCTGCTTAATTATTCATTACTAGAATACAAATTTTCATGATAATATACCACCTTGCCTATTATTCTCTCCCATAAAAGGTTGGAAAAGCTTCAAAAACTAATAATTTGCTGAAGGAAAGTTTGGTTGGATACTAGCCGAAGTGGCAATGCCAAAGTGATCTGGGCCACACTGCCAAAGAGGTGACCATCTGAACCAACCCCTTTTCCAATCCGTACCCTTATGGTGAGGGTGGAGGTGCCAGTGCTCCGGGCCTGCCCATATGGACATGATCCGGGGGCTGAAGTGAGAGCACTCGTGGGGGTTCATGGACAGATGAAGGCACGGGGACCCAATGTCACCATCCCCCAAAGGAACCATATCTTTTCTGGAAGGAAACACACACACAGAGAGAGGGAGAGAGAGAGGGCCGTTATAGGATTATCAGATTGTACTGCATTTAT